>JAQIXQ010002245.1:0-11212 GCA_034700485.1 Pseudosinella alba | reverse complement strand
CCATGTAAACCCACACCGCCTATCCTGTCCATGGTCCAAATATCCCATGTAAACCCACACCGCCTATCCTGTCCATGTTCCAAATATCCCATGTAAACCCACACCGCCTATCCTGTCCATGGTCCAAATATCCCATGTAAACCCACCCCGCCTATCCTGTTCATGTTCCAAATATCCCATGTAAACCCACACCGCCTATCCTGTCCATACTAGAGACTCCACGCAAATCACTACCCCTCCCTATCCTACCCATAAATAGCAAAAAAGTGGTGCTCCAATCTTATACCTATCTCTTCTCCCTACCCATTCCATCTCAAAAGGAAACTCAAGATGATGGAGATGTCGGGTAAATGATTAGATAATTCAGAAGAATGGCTAATATAATGAAGGTGTCAAATATGAGTCACTAAATTTTCATTCAACATTTTCCCCAGTCGGACTTTGGTCAAGATGCGAGCGTCGAAAACCCCATATTTTTTTTCCTTCAATTTAATAGCTGGTTAACGAGAACAATGCACGTTAGCTAACACATAATCCTGTCATGACCAGCTAAATTACTTAAGTGGAATTTTTTGTAGCTCAAAGTCAATTAGTGACCTGCATAAAACAAAGCAATATTTTAAAAATCTAATCATCCTAAATATCCTAATTCCTATGTCCCATATGACTTATGTCACGAATTAGCTATAAGCATTATATCATATACCAGGGAAGTGTTTCATGAAATATTCCACTTATCCAGGAATTTTTTCCAGGTTAGCTACTAATTACCTGTGCTCATTTTAAAATATGCAGAGATAAGTAAGCGTCTGTATTACCGTCACCTTAAAACATGGCCATTTTATTAATTTTTGCTTGAAAAATGTATGGTTTGGGAATTCCAAAATCTTCTCTATAACATATTCCTCCTCCAAAAGCTGTCTCTCCTTGAGTCTCGTATTGCCCCAGCAGAATCCCACACGATCAGCTCTGATTCATTTTCATACAGCGAGTTCCCCTGATCTCAATAAAAAATCAGTATTACTTTCCGATAAGCCTGGCATTTACCACGAGCTGACTAACAAGGTGGATAGTGGATAAGTACTGGAGTGGGAATGTCGAGACAAAGCTAATAAGCCCCGGAGAGAACTTGAGGAGATGGAAACGATGAGGTGGATGTGGCTACAAGGGACTCTCATGCAAAAGTAATGGTTTGCATTAGTAATTTATATGCATTAATTATATTTACAACTTACATCATGCTTCTCTAAAATAACTCTTTTCATTTGTACATCTAATCATCACTCCGTTCTAGTCAAATTAAAACATTATCAATTTCGCACTCGCACATTACGAAACTACGGAAATGATTAATGATTACATTTAAAGCTCAGCTAAACTTATCACTTCACAGCGTAGGCTAAGTAGTGGGTGTGTCAAGGTGTAGCCGATATGATTTTGGGGATCAACAAACGTAACACAAAAAACCCTCCCTGGTTTATGATATGGCAGAGCACTCCCCCGAATTTGACACAACTACGCCTCCGTTTCTTAATGTTCTTTTTGCGTGACTTTCCTTACCATGATATTATTAAGCTTGGGTGACTGCTACTTACGATAACATCGCCCACAGTTATCTAATTATTGCTCAATTGCGTACATACTTGGATTTTTTTTAAATGAGAGCAATTAGCAGCATGAAGCGAGCAAAAATGAACTTAAAATTATAGCAATCATAGCATTACAGCATAACTCTTAACTCCAATAGCATATTTGGGGCACTTCGTGTTTTACTTAATGACTGCTCCCATGTCATACCAATCATGTTAAGTATGAACAAAAGTGCCTCATAAAATACATCATATTTCACTTACACTTGGGATATAACTGTCTCCAGACATCAACATTATCACAAATTTCGATAATATTTAATGGTTCCAAAATTAAAATTAGATGACGCATTTGAAGTTCAACAACTGCTAATTAAATGGGTGCTTTATACTTGGAATTCCCATAATGGCGAGTTGTCCTCCCTCTAGCACCTAACGTTTTCATTCAGAACCATTCACAATAATAAACCTACGTCATGCTTTCTAAATTAGGTAATGTTCATTTGAAAAAAATACATATAATATAAACATTTTAAATATTGAATTCTCATGAAGTTGGTTGCTTTATTCTCTCCGACATGATTACACTAAGGAGCTTGTTATATCACATACCTCTTGGAAGTATCTTTGAGTCTCAAGTTGCCCCATAAAATTGACAAGTTCTCAGAAATTACCTTTACGATTTTCGATGAAATTACGTTTATCATCAGCTTCACTGTTACCGTCCAACAGGATTACGGAAAGGGATTCTGTTGATCCTGTTCTCATGTTGTATCCAGCAATGACAGCTCCAGTTTTTAATTACCCCGAAAGGATTTCAGAACTGACCATTCCCTTGTTCACTTTGAATTTAATGAGGCATAAGCATTAAATCTGAATCTCAATTACCTCATGGATTTCTCTTATCAGGTCCAATGAGTGAGTTTACATAATTTTGTGGAGCCCACCTTTGGGGAGCAAGCTAACCTGAGACATTTTTAATTTTACATGCCTGGCTACTTTCTAAACCTCAACCGACTTCCGATAAACTGGCTGGAACTGTTGTCCCATTTTCCCTACTTGACCTCCCTACAGGTCTTACTCGGTCCCAAATCTCTTCCCGGCCCGGAAGCGATGACTGAAGAAATTCTCGAAGCAATTTGAACCATTAGGCAAAGAGATAAGAGGAAGTTGTGTTTGGGAGCGTTCGAGTTAGGCCTCCCGTTGAAGTTTTTGGTTGGAGATGGTCCTTCTCAAGATTGTCTTCCCCTGCTTGAAGAGCTCCAGCTGCCCCTTCTATATCTGGAGATTGAAGTGAATTCCAACCAAATGCTGAGGAATCAGGTGCTGGAGGGTGTCCTCAATCGGCATCGGGATACCTTGTCGCGAATAACAGTGAGTCGGCCTTGGAACGATGGGTACAGCTATAGCCATCTCCCATTTTCATGGGGGTTCCCATGTAATGTGAGGCTGGAGAAGCTGGAGGAGTTGCGGATCCACATGATCTGCACAAGCATGGAATTCTTGAAGAATACGCCCAAGTTAATAAAGCTCGAGTTCTTGGAGGCCCCGGGTTATGACCCCATCTGGCATGAAACGAGGCTGTTTTCGGAAGCGGATTCGAGCAGTTTGGTGGGAGTGAAGCTGTTGCATTTGACAGAATTCAGGATGGATTACAGGGTGACCTCGGAGGACATTGTCATCTTGGCTGGGATGATGCCCAACATAAGGAATCTGACCATGTCTTTAAATGATGAACTTTTCGCGATTGTTTGCAGATATTGGAAGGATCTGAAGGAGATGGAAGTCCTCGGTGGGGATTTGACTGATAAGGGAGTAACTGGGCTGATTGGGAATGGTGGGAGGGCTCCCGCAGACATAACTGACCTGCAAGGTGTGTAGGCACTATATGATAAGGATTAGCGTTTATGATTTTCGTCCCCATTAATAATCAGGCTTTGTCATATGACCTGATTCTATGTTCCAGGTTTGGAATGCTTTAGATTCTGGAGCCAGAAATTAACGGACCTGTCAGTATTCCAGGGATTCCTCAAAATTCCCAGTTTCAAGGTTCTGGATGTTCGCGAAGGGGTATGTAGTACATTATCGACATCTGCATCTACATCTAAATTGTGTCCTGAGAGTCGTTCATTATAACTTAACTCTGGGATCATTTTTAATTGTTTCAACTTTTGATTTAGGTAATGCCATTGGGGGAATCGGTGAGAAAGGCCCTTCAAGATCGGTATATCAGCTTTCATGGGAAGTACGAACGCGAACGGGTATATTATAATTATCGGGAGGATGGGGATTCGGATGACTTGGTAGATGTTGATGATCCTGATTTTTATTGGTGACTAGTAGGATTATAATTACTACTTGGAGTAAGTATGAATGATGACAACCCTCTGTAAATAAATATGTACATTTATGAAATATGATTTTTTGTTTAGAAAATAAATGTTCTCAAGAACTAAAAATTAAATGACGCAGTTACAGTTTATGTATGACGCTTTGGGATTTCCACATTGTCATGGCGTTTCCAAATGAGGAAGGTTTCCATCATTTAAGTCAACGCTCACTTTGTCAATGACTATGAAAAATCATAAAATGTGCCTTAACCCTAAAAAGAGTAACGTGATCATCCTCGACTTTTCTGTCGGAAGACGGTTTAGTAATTATGAGGTTTTAGTTGACAATGAAGTTATACCCAGAATTCAATCAAGTAAATTACTTGGAGTAATTATTAACCAAAAAGGTGATCGGTCTGATCATATTGATTATACCTGTGAGAAGGCTTGCAAGAAAATATTCATTATTCGTTCGCTAAAGAAAGCAGGTTTTACCCCAAGTCAACTAGCCAGTACTTTCACCTGTCACATACGGAGCATTCTAGAATATTGTAGCATTCTGTGGGCCTTTAGCATTACAAAAAAATGCATGGATGAGATTTTGTCAATAGAACGAAGAGTACTAGCAATTATAACTGGTAATTATGTGAGTAAAAGTAGATATGATTTTATCTGTAACTCAATCAATATCGACACATTAGACATACGAAATTACTTAAAAATTTTGGGCTCAAGCTCCTTTCCAATGAACGGTTTTGCTATTGGTTAGACCAGTATAGAATTATACGAAACGAAAATTACAGTTCTCGTTACAACAAAAACAGGTATAATTTTATATCTGCCAATGGCAAACTGCAAAGGTATAATAATTCGACTATTCCTAAGATGGTAATGTACTTAAGGGATAATTTTTAATTAATTACTAATATTGTTAATTTAGAAATAAGTATAGCTTCACTTTAACTGTATCTAGTTATTTATTTTCTCTTCGATATCTGCGCCCTTGTCGGGCTGCACAAACTTCTTGTAATCCCTTTTTTACTCTGTTATTACATAGAGCAAATGGTAGTTCTTGTACATTTTGCTTTTTCTTGTAAAAATTAACCTGTTCTCGCTACATATTATTTTCAGATGCACGAACGTGTAATGTATCTGTCCGGTATATGTATGAATTGATTTCTGTCGGAATAAATTGATAATAATAATAATAATAAATAAATATCTTTATTTCGTTCCAAAATAAGAAATACCGCACACATTCATGGTCGGTTTGTACAAGATGATGAAGGTGATTCACGTGGCTCAATAATAGCAAAAAAAATTGGTTGGTCACAAATGATTATATTATGTCTTGTCATACCAAATTCATATGATATGAAGCCATAAAGAACACACTGGGTGCGTACATTTTTCGCTTCCTTCTTGGCACATGGCATCTTTTTTTTCTCCCCGATAAAATGTAGAGGTTTCCATAAAAGCAGAGAGAAAAAATTACGGGCATGCCAAAGTCAATATATTTTCGTTAGCAATATACAAATAATAGTTGCGATTTTCTGCCCCCTCCATAAAACACCATAACAATTTTACAAGGATAAGTACACTAAATATGGAAGGGTGATGATGATGCGCTGATAAAATGATGGAATTGTTTGAGACCCTCTCACCGACCCGAGAGATTACAAGTGCAAGATGGACATCAGGATAATGAAAGTGTAATAATCCCAATAAAAACGGATTGTTCTTGATCAGGATGATGATGTTGAAGTTGATGATTGTGATCATAAACTATTTATATCTCTTTTTATTCCTATGTGAAAAACGCTGGCATTTTCTCTTCTGCAGGATATATGGACATTAGATACATTGCGCAGTTTATATCCACATCTCTCTCCAATCCCATTCATCTCTCAATAATAGGATGACGACTCCTTGTAATAAACTCACAAAAGAGAATATTACTGCGGTACGGAGGGATTACAGCATATCATCACACGTATCATCAAGAAGACAGAGTAAGATATACAAGATGAAAGAGAAAAGGTGTAATTTCCGCAAGCAATATAAATTTATTCTCTGTGACTTGGCTGGAATGCCTAGTCGACCTCCTCTCTTTTGGAACTCCGGTTCCCTTTCTGCCGATAAGTGGGGGCTGAACACCTGCCAAAAACTGTTGTGTAGAGTAGAGTAGTTACCTCTCTTGCCATACTCTACCAAGTCCCAAATGACATTCAAGCAAACTCATACTCATACACAGTTACAAACTCACAAGTCACGTCATTTCTCATTCTCTCTTAAGTTCCTTAGCTAAAACATTATATTTTCCAGTTCATGAGAAAGCCCACAACCTGACTGATTGTGAGATATAGAAGCTGCCCCATCAAGATCATTTCATAATTTTAATACATTCCATTCTATAACAGTGGGATAAAATGCCGACAACTTAACCATTGCATAATCAAATCAGCCCACATTTTATTGTTTAACGTGCTGTCCACAGTCTACGCCACGGTCTAAGGAAATAGTAAGTTCTCTTATTCTTCAACAAACTCAGGATGATTTTTCATACATCGTCATAAAAATCATAAGCATAGCGTCGGACCTGCATGCATGCTGCAACAAGTGAATAAAGGCTTATGAGCATAGAAGACCCGATATGTGGCCGACAAGAAACGAGAACATGAACCGATCTGTTTCTCAAATATCGATTTGGCTTTTTGGCATTTCTCGTCATCATCTCATTTCCCATTCACCATTATCCATTTCTTGTTGCATATCTGCTGTTTCTTTTCATACCTATTTGATATTGGTGCTACTACTGCAGAGGCAGGATATAAATATGAGATAATTTTCATAGTTAACTGAGAATTAGCTAAATAATCATTTTTTTAGCTACTAAATCCCCAACACTGGTAAGCTTAAAAGAACTATTTTGCTAATCAAATGGTGACTAGAAAGTGAAAACTGGCTGTAACTGAATACAAATGATTTGATTTGCCAAATTTATTTCAGTGACGAAGAATATAACATGTTATATAACATATAACATATTGTTTTCATAAGATGGTCACTATTGACGCGATAAAAAAAGTTAATTAGTCATTACAAGATCATTGCCTTTCCATGTAAATAGTGGATTTTCAAAAGATTTGTCGACTAGCTCCATCAATTCCATATAGGCTTTGGGAAGATTACAGTCATATCTAGTTCGTACACTATCACGTTGTTAGGGGAAGCATTTTTTTTAGGATTTCCTTTGCTACTTTAGATAATCCCATTTCAATAACAGGACCAGACCATTTATCAAATACCACGACTATTTCAGAGTCTTTAGTCTTAGCAACTTTATAGATTCTCAGTGTAGTATATTGGGCTTGTTATCACTCCCGTATTTCAATAGCATATGAAAGATAACCCCCCGACAGACAGCAAAAATAAAATAGGTTTATATTTTCAGAGAAAAAACTACACTGTATTGAGAATGAAGTCAAAGTACTGATTGAATTTCACTGATTAAAACTTTCACGATTTACAACAGATTTAACAATTTTCAATTTCAAGTAGAGCATGTTTTTAGCTTCATGTCTTCATGTCTATATCAAATACACTTTCAAAAGCTCGTCTTTTCGTATAGAAATTTTATTTTATATTATATTCGCGGGAGCTGCACAGAACAGAAAAAGTGAACTGATATGATGGGCAGCTTTCTGTCTGGAAGGAAGGAAGAATTGGAAGGTGAGAACAGTGATCGGAGTGCGAAAGTTCCTCAGTTGCACCCTCTGCAAAATCCTGTGGTAAGTGTTACTGCAAGTACTGCAACGGGGATGAAGCTATAATACTTTGGTGTCACTGTGACATGGTTAATTTTTCAATTAGGTAACTCATTCCTAATTTTAACGTAGATCCTAGCCCACTTGTTTAAGCGGTGTCCTGCAGCCCTCCTGGCGCAATGCAGACTGGTCTCCAAGCAGTGGTCGGAGTTGTCCCTGACCAATTGGCGAGCCACCTCCACACTCCGTTTATATAACGACCCCCTATATGTCAACCGCCTCACACTCCAACCATATCTGGAGTTTATGGACAACCCCGAGAATAAATGCGGGATGAAGCCCCACTGCAACATGATGCTCGTGTCATGGAGCAATGACCTGCGTAAGGAAGCAATCCAATCCTACTGGAACCGAGTGGGGAGGGACTTGACCAGCTTGGCATTGGTCCATTGCGAGTTCCCAAGAGTTGAAGATTTACGCCAGATCATCTTCCGGTCCTGCCCAAATCTGAAGCGTCTTGATTTGCACAATTGCAAGTTTTTGAAGTCAGCCCGGGCTGAAGACTTCCGGGAGTTGGAGTATGTGAAGCCCACCTTTGGAGAGCAAAATAACCTCAGACATTTTCAAATTGGTATACAAGATTGCCTTCAAATCGACTATCTACTTCCGATTCGCTGGCTGGAGTTGTTCTCCCATTTCCCCTCCTTGACCTCCCTGAAGGTCTCATTCGGTCTCGGCCGAAAATCTTTCATTAGCTCGTTTGGGTCGGAAGATGAGACGGAGGCAATGCTCCAAGCAGTTGGAATCATAAAAGAGAGAGATAAGGGGAATTTGTGCCTGGAAGGGCTTGACTTGGACCTTCCTTTGAAGTTTTCGGTTGAAGAAGTTGAGCATGGTGATCATGACCCTCATCGAGATCTTTCTTGGCCTATGGAGCTCCAGCGGCTCCCAGAATCTCTGAAAATTGAATTGCTTTCCAAACATACAGTCCGGAATATGGTTCTGGAGGATGCCCTCAATCTGCATCGGGGTACTTTGTCGCGAATAACAGTGAGTCGGAGTGGGGAAGACCGCCGCCATCTCCCATTTGCATGGAACTTCCCATGCAATGTGGTGCTGGAGAAGCTGGAGGAGTTGAGGATCCATATGCTCTGCACCAGCATGGAGTTCTTGAAGAATACGCCCAATTTGAAGACGCTTGAATTTGTGGAAGCCCACGGTTCTGCATGCGCCATGGACGGGGAAGCCAACTTTTTTGTGGAACCGGATGCCAGCACTTTGGTAGGTGTGAAGCTGTTACATTTGACGGAATTCAGGATGGATTACCGGGTGACATCGGAGGACATTACCATCTTCGCTGGATTGATGCCCAACCTGAGGAAACTGACCATGTCTTTAAATGATGCTCTATTCGCGACCGTTTGCCAATATTGGAAAGATCTGAAGGAGATGGAAGTACTTCCCCACTGTTGGGATTTGACTGACAAGGGAGTAACCGGGTTGAACAGGAAAGGCAGAAGGAAGAAAGCTTCAGCAAACATAACCAACTTGCAAGGTAAATGCCAAACTGCATTATAATAATGATACGCTTTTGCGATTTTGATCCCCATAAAAAAATTGGCTTTCAAATGATGAATGAGTCATACGAACTGATTTTCTCCGCAGATTTGGAAAGCTTTAAATTCCGGCGCGGTGGAGGGATGACGGATCTGTCAGTGTTCCATGGATTCCTGAAACTTCCCCATTTGAAGGTTCTCGAAGTTAAAGGGGGCAGAGGGGTGAGCATATAGCAAATTTTCATAGTAATTATGCTTGGTTTTCTTATTTTCATAGTGATCATACCTTGTACACTATTTTCTTTTCAACTTTCGTTTTAGTCCATCCCATTTGGAGAGGCGGGGAGAAAGGCCCTCCAAGATAGGAACATCGACTTACAAGGGGATTTTGAAGACGAGCGGCATTGTTGTGTAATGCACTGGGTGGATGACTCTGATTGCATTCTAATAAAAGAATAGTGGCTTTTCTTGCCTTTTCAAGTTTTTGACAGATTTCGCTTAAAACATGAATACAATTTTGTAAGTTTCCAAAAGTGTCCGTATTCCTTCTAAATTTTCGACAAGTTTCTTTCTTTGGTTTATTACTTCGTAAATTATTGTGATGCTGAAAAATGATTAAATTTTGCGCTTTTGTCAAACACTCAGAAATGCTATTGGCTGCTAAATATATCTGCCCTAGAACATTAGCATCCGATAACAAAGGTGCATTATTGCCCGTTAAGTTAAATTAAATTAATATGTAAAAAAGTAAAGCTGTATCACAGTCACCATAAGTCACTCCATTTCTCACCCTCTCTTACTTTCTCCACAACTGGTTTTAATTAAATAAATAATATGCCGGTTTGCAGTTGCCGAAATAATAATGAGTCCTCGTCCTCAATAATGCATTCACCTCATCAACAAACTCTTAAGTCATTTAGCAAGCAGATCATATACTCATTCATCATCCTATCATGTTTCATGCATCTGACACCCACCAAAATTTCTTGAGTTTGGACTGAGACTCTGACCCGGGTTCTTCCTCCTGAGGGATGTTGGTGACGACCTCATTGCCGTACAAGAAGTTTCCTCCCTGGCTCACTCCCACGAGAAATGGAGTGGACTCTTCACCGCAGACGTTCTTCAAAACATGAGCTTTCCCTTCAATCAACATTCCAATTTTGATTCGTTTGCACTGTGACTGAAATACTGTGGGAGGATCTTTGGCCGGGCTTCTGCTTCCTCACCCCGCAGCATATTCCTCTGGTTGGTTTCCAACATGGAGGCTCTCCAATGCTCGTCGATTTCCGGAAGGAGCGTCCCCATATGCTTCAGCAACTCATGCTTGGCTAAAGTTCCGTCGGTTCTCCATTTCAAACAATTTCCTCGTTTCATTCCTCGGCTCAAAATGTTTCCGTTCCAACTCTTTTGGCTCCAGCCCTCCGGGATTCTTCCTGATCACGTCACCAATCTTCGCAATATAGGCTTGTCGGAACTTTTGTATAATTTTATCTACTTCCTCTGTCGACGACAACTGTCCCAAGTGGGAAGAATCCTGTTGGAGATGGGAATTCTGCGACTGTTCTACTTTCTCGGTTTGCTGACCTTCGCAGGGAAGTGGTTGACTCCCTTACTCCAAATTAGGCGACGGTATGGCCAAACGGAAAGCTAACCTGCTTTAAAACATTCAAAACGGACAAAATTAAAAATATTACATATTATTATTGACCCTGTTCAAATTGTTAACCACTGTCCATAGTTTAAGCTTTTCATTGAATATATTCACCTCAGTTATATCCACAAACATCCGTAAAATAGTAAATTTTTCAGTTAATCCAAGTCAAGTCGGGAGACTCTTCTCAAATTTAAAGCTTTTAAAATCTAACTATTTAAGTTTTCACTTTTTCCTAACATGAACAAAATACTACAGAAGAATCCGTCAAGGATTGGATAATTAATCAAATTCAATCTGTAGAGAATTTAAGAGTGAT
>JAQIXQ010002244.1:0-11219 GCA_034700485.1 Pseudosinella alba | reverse complement strand
CCCCAAGTACCGCTACCGCGACCGCTACCGCAAGTATTTTCGAAAAATACCGCGACCGCTACCGCTACCGCAAAAATGCACCACTGGACAACTCTGTTCTACGGTTTCCCCAAATGATAGAGGACTTAGAGGACTCATCACAAGAAAACTTGAGAATCTTCCCTCGTCGGCGGGTTTCCAAAAATCGGGATCCAGTGATGTACCCGTTTTCCAAATTATGCAATCCTGGTAGTAGTTTAGTGCAATTCGGGTTGAGCTCATCTGCAGTGGAAGTTGGTGACAAACTTGTGTAAGTTTTTTGAAATCCAGTGCACCTTCGTGACAGGCCATGGGTGAAGGTCTATTTTCCAGCGGGATCATATATATGGCTTATTACGGGCCTTAATTAAATTTAAAACGTGATATTAAATATTATTTTTTTTAAATGAATATAAAATGAACTTGCGTGTCCGTTCACTTACTTCCGGGGCTGATTGCATCCAGATACCAAATGATGTGCACTTGCGACAATGCACAACAAAATGAACATGGGGGTAGCAATTGCCATGTTCGCTAAATCACAGGGTATATTTTAAACTATTCATATGTAGTTGGTTTGCAAGATGACGATGATCATGAAAACTTGTCAACGGGTCCGACAGGTATGAATACTGCTATATCTATAAAGCACTGCTGTTGATTCTCCTTTAGAAAGTGTTTAATTAAACATTTAACATGCATACTTTTAATTGCAAGAAAGTCGACCGACCAAGGCAAAACTTGCTGCCATTATAATAAAATATTTGGGATTTAAATTTACATTGGTAAATGCAGAATTATTGGGCACTTGTTATTTTAAAATTCGGAAGCATTCTTTCTTGTATAGAACTCTATGAATGTTAATGCAATGAAGGGAAGCCAATGGGAAATATATATATACAGAATATATCAGAATCAGCCCCAGGGTCGAAAGTAAAAGACTCTTCATCTGGTAAACTATTTGTAAGGATGTATTGGAAGTAATTCAAGTCATTCAAAGGGTATTTTCAAGTCCCCACTAGCAATGCATTTGCATCCTTCCTTGGTTATGGGTTGTTGCTGGATGCATTCTCGTTGTTGAGAAAATATGTTCCTTAAGCCAAGCAAAGGGCAGATATTTAGTGTAAAAGTGAATGGCGTGTATGTTAAGGGATATTTATATCCATACCCAAGTTTTTATACTTACCATGTTAATCATTATCAGGAGACAGTGCAGGTAGTAACCAAAGCTATGCTGGACAAGGGGGACTTAATAGACGATGTATAATGGCATGCCACAGCTACAGTTAGTTCACTCAATGTAGATGATGATTTGATGATGCAGAGATGATATGCAGTTATTGAGAAAAGGGCCCACCTCCCATCTTACACACGTTGTATATCTTTCCCATGCATAAATGTAGATGAGGTAATATGTATACTACAAAGGGGACGAAGCATCGTTCATGCTAATATGAAGTTTCAGGGGCATTCCTACTCAAAATCGAGACGTAATCCGTCCTCATCAGTATAAGAATGTTGCAATAAGACAACAAAGCCGATGCCTGGCTTTTCATATCCAGAAAAAAATGACAAGGTAAAAGTAGTCTGAGACTGAACTGTAAATTTCAACATTGTAAAACATGTAGTGTAGTGTGTTTTTTTAGAAACTCTTCATCAACAAGGCAAACTTGTGTCCTTTCTCAATGGTACAATCAATGGTGCAATTAATTTCTCTGATGTTGCTTTTTTATCAAGAATATTGTTGCCAAACAGGTGTTCTAAAAAAAATCGCTTTTTCAATTTTCGGGTAGATATTTTTTTTTTTTTTGCATAAATCATGTTTTAGTATTTGTTTTATTTTCCAAAAGTTGGTAGACGTATTCGATTTTTCCCATCTTCCAAGTTCCAACGAGATCTTGGATAAATTTTCCCTGCCGGAGATGGTGACGAAATATGAGAATCTTTAATATTCTTCATATCCTCCTTCCGAACCTCTTTATCTTCACATGTAATAATAAAACATATGGTGTAGTGTAATTATGCACGTTTTAAATATTTACGAAATGTACATAATAGAGAATACAATATATTTGTAATATAAACTTCAACTATCTAACTAATTTTCATAACTCTAAGCCAGTAGCAGAAAACCCGGTAATATCCCAGGATGAAGATATTTTTGAGAGGGAGAGTTTCACATCCGTCAATTCTGCAGCTGCAGCTTCCCTTTTGTTCAATTTCCAAAATAATTAATAACTTTTGAAAAGCTTCATTCCCTTACAGTATAAGCTATTCTTCTGCATCCTTGGGCTCCGTTATAAAATTCAAGAAATTTTCTTTAGGATCATTGGATGAGATCCCGCGAGAAACTAGTAGCATTCATTTATGTGCTTACGACTTACTCATTTCTTGCTGATAACAAAAGGGGTGAAAAGTCTCCGTTCATATAGCCTTCCACACATACCTTCATACCATGTATATTCATTAATATGACTGGGGCGAGTACACAACTTTAACTGTTCCATCGTTACGATACGAGCTTAGTTATGTTTTCCTCCTACTGGCTGTCTGTCTTTCTGTTCGCGGTCTCCTCTCTTGATTCCGTTATCATTTTGCAGCCAGATCGGACTATCGGAAGGTGGTCAATGGTCATCTTTAATTGAGCACAACAATCTATATTTGTGTACACTTAATAGGTCAAACAGAGAAGGAAATATGCAGATCGAAAGAATGCAGTAATCCTTTTCGTACACCTGTATGAATATTTGTTTTTTACTTCATATGTAAAATAAAATCAATAGTTATCCAAGCACTCGTCGCATGATCGAAAGAAATTAACTTTATTCTAGTTAGCTTACGATTAGATACATATGAGTTTGTTGGAAACAAATTCTGAGTCTTTTTCTAACCATTTCGTGGCATATCCTTGCCTATTTTATTTCGTTCGTCTTCGTTTCTCGTAAGCCTCATTGATGAGCTTTCACCTGGAATTGGACAAATAAATATATACAAATTTTAACTTTCCCCTTGAACCCAAATCAGGATTGGCTTGATTGATATTTTCGACTGTTCAATTTTTAAACCAACTTACAATATGTGCTTTCATCTGAAATGGGAAGTAGAACTGCCTGGTACAATGGGAGCATTTATAATTCCTCACCCCGGTGTGAACAGCCATGTGCACTTTCAATGTATCTGACCGCGCAAATCCTGTGGAGCAAGTGGGACATTTATACTTCTTTACCAAAGTATGAGTGAGCACATGTGTCTTTAGCGTATCTCCTCTGCGAAAACTTTTGGGACAACTTGGGCACTTATGACGATGCTCATCGGAATGCGTCATTTCATGACGTTTCAATCCATTCGAATTCTTGAAGCTCAAGGGGCAAGTGGAACATTTGTAATTTCTTGCTTCAGAATGAGTGGCCACGTGTTGTTTTAATATATCAGATCTTCCAAAACGTTTGGAACAGGTTGAACACTTATGCAAACGCTGGCGCTCTGTTGAGTGCGTGATTATGTGTCGTTTTAAATCACGGGCATCCCGAAAACTTTTCCCGCAGGTATGACATTTATTGCATTTCCCCCCAGTGCGAAATCGATCTGGAGCGATCTCCGGATCGATCTGGATCGATCTCCATCTCGACCTGGATCTCGATGGAATTTGACTTGAAGTCGAGAACTTGTTAGAAAGTAAGGAGCACTTGAATGATCCGGATGCCTTTAAATTTTGGTAACCGCTGTTGTGGTCATTTGTTTTGGAATCAGGCTCTGTGGTTCCTTGGGTTGCCATAAATGACCTCACTTGGGGATCACAGCGAGTGAGCACAACCTTGCATGGCGTGACCACAGACGATTTCTGCTCATTTAAAATAAACAAATTTATTTGTCGGCAATTAATCCTTTCCGATTGAAATGGTTAGTTGAATCATTCTATTACCGCTGGGACTGGATTTGCCAGCTCTTTTCCCCGATCGTCATCGTGCAAATGAATCTTATTCCACTGCAGAGAGGGAAATAACCAAGAATTATTTTTGCCTCTGTAATTAACCACGATTAATCAAAGATACTCACGTGTCTTGCCAGGTTACTTGAGATTCCGAAAGTTGCATTGCACTTATCGCAACTATATTTTTTCGTGCGGTATTTGCGAGTTATCCTCTTTTTTCTCTTTTCTTTCGCATTGCTTGCAGAAACATGATGTCTTTGCAATTTCTCTGCGTTCTGGTGTTTATGGTCCGGAAGCTTAAATTAGTCCGGATCAGAATGGTCATTACAAAAGATACATTGCTTATTCTTTGGAATTTAAAAAAAATGCAGAGAATACAAATTAATTATGTCTTTCGGAAATACTTACGTGTCGTATGAAGTGATCCCCAGTTGGAAAAATGGCAAAGCAGAAGGGACACCTGTACAAGGTTTTAGTTTTGTTCCTTGTTCCAAGATCACCCCGTCCTGCAATATCCCCTTCATCATCCTCCCTCAGTTCAGCACGCAGATCTTTGTTTGCCAGCTTGACTGATTTATCGGCGGCGAAGTCATCTTCCAAGTCCCAATGTGATGTTGGATCAATAGTCTCTACTTGAGATGGTGGTAAAACCAGGAACTGTTCCATTATCTTCTTTTTGTCCTTCCGAATCACTTTATTTTCTTCTCGGATTTTGCCATCATCATCCCCCTCACCATCCTCTAAATCACTGTCAAAGGAATACGCTTGGGAGATGAATGCCAACCCACTCATTTCTGTTTCTTGGAAGTAAGTCTAATAGTTGATTTGGTTTATTAATTTATGTTTTTTAAACTTGAACTAACAACATATTTGAGTGTACAATAACAAACGAACTTCAACAATATGGACATATAGCAACATCATACACCCTTAGGCAAAACAAAATCAACAATGCGGCTTGCATAGATAATAGGAGGGCAAGTGCAATAATAGACAGGAACTCATCAGACTACCCTTCATTGTATAAATAGAAATAACCTGTGACGCTCACACACCTGTCCTACGCGTTCATTAGTCCTGCATCCTTTCTATGCAGAACTGTAATCCATTTTCGGCCCACATTAGATTTTCCCTTTCCAATCCAGTCTCAACCTCAACCACATTTCATTACAATACACTCGCTAGCAAGAAATTAGTGGTGCAACAGGGAAGAATACAATTC
This sequence comes from Pseudosinella alba, assembly GCA_034700485.1. Taxonomy (NCBI): domain Eukaryota; kingdom Metazoa; phylum Arthropoda; class Collembola; order Entomobryomorpha; family Entomobryidae; genus Pseudosinella; species Pseudosinella alba. Next base: position 6,048 of record JAQIXQ010002244.1, on the reverse strand, counting down.
CCCTGCAGCCAAATCCCTACTTTGGTCAAAATCAACAGCCCCAGTTATGAAAACGCAGGGGTTTATTCTCAAGTGACAACTTGTAGTCAGTAGTTGCTCTTGAATTATGAAGAAGTGAAGGCTGGAAACTGTTTGGGGCTCTTCTCACGTCAGAGGAGTAAATTTGATGGGAAAAATAAAAAGGGAAAGGATACTCGGGAGGAGTAATCCGTGCAGTTTGAGGATATGCATTAGCAGGGTCCAAATTATTTGCTCTTGGGCGTCCTTGATAAGGTGGGGAGAAAATGTCTACCTTCATCAAGCAGATCCAGGGTCTACTGCGAGATGAAAATGAAAAGAATTCCAATTGGATACACCGACTAGGCATTCTTGTCTTCTTTGCTAAAATATCCATGCAATGATTCCAACGTGTACTGAAATTGAACACATTTCTGGGCACCCAAATGGAGATGTATTGGAGCATGTCTCGTTTCAAGATAATTTCGGGTGACTGGAGTGCAATGGGTTCATCCAAATCTCGAAAATTCAGGTCAAACACAAATAAAAAATCTTTTATATCCAGTAAGCATGTTTTGTTTCACAGAAGAAAACAATCATTTTGTTCTTGTTGAAGGAGTTAGTTTATTGAAAACGGCTTATTTGTAACTTAACACAACGTTTGAGTATCAATAGCCATTTAAAAATGTTACATTAGGTAAGCAATGAATTTATGGACAAATTTTATAAGTTAATCGATATTGACAAGGAAAAAGAAAACTCTTTTTCTTATAGGAATAAATGAACAAAATATACTATCAAACAAGTAGTTAGGATAGTAAAGTGCAACTGGGAAATATTTAAATATAACATAATTGTAAAATTTTAGTATTTTATTAACTGAATGAGCATAAGACAAAAGGATAATAAACTTTTCTTTACAATTAAAGTAAAGCTGAGTATATGACCATGACCAACATCTCCACCTGGTAAACGGTAAATGCTACACCGACGCCGAGATCTATAATCTACATGCTCTCTTCGATTGACATGCTAGCAATGTGGTAATTACCACTTCAATTTGCACTTAATGACCTGATGCTAGGGTACAATATATTGGAACATCAACTAAATTAATGCAAATACAAAATGGAAGGATTCGACATTTTTTAATATTTATTTGATAGATACAACAAATACCCTTACCTATATGGTTTGGGGAATTTAAAATAATTAGAACATGATTTTTTAACGTGAATTATTAAATTGCTTCGTTAGTTAACATGAAAGAAGGCTAGGTTGGAAATGCATCATTCCACGCTTATCGCGGCAATGCATCCGGATGAACTTTGACCAAAAATTGAAAAACATGAAACATTAGTTAAATCTCATTTCCATTAAAACCATGCAATTACAAATACGTAAGCTCACGGGTCAAGACAAACTTGCTTACAATATGTGCATTTAACTTCTCTAGGGAGTGAAACTGCAGGATGCAAATTGAACGACAATGCACAGCAAAACAAGCACGGGGATGGAAATTGTCATGTTGGTTCCCTGGAAGGTTTATATAATACGAATTGGTTAATTATATAAGTTTTTTTTAGAGAAAATTACAGTTCGTCTAGACATGTCTGGCTGAACCGTAATTTTCGGTAAAAGCAAAACTATCCTATTAATTCATTTGTTTAAACTGCTAATTTCCGCAAATTTACTAACTTACAAATTAAACTAATTGTAAGTCTAACGGTGAACTTTTAAATTCAAAATGAAAATTTACTGCTGTTATGTCTCTTTTATCAAGTTTAATATTAAATATTCAATTGTCATGTTTCATGACAGGGAAGATTATGTATTTCCCCTTTATTATTATATTTAATCCAAATGGACTGTGTACATTGTTATTATCATAGGGGAAGGGATATGAAGAACATGAAGGAGAGTTGATCCTGATAGTGGGTCAGGAAATAAGGGAAGGAAAGGGAGTAACAATGAACGAAGGACTCACAGGAATTATGTAATAAGTAGACAAATACACGTAAACAGGGATTTGATGTGATATGATGATCATTTTCCCTTTTTCCTGTCATCTTTCCAGGAATTGTTGTTGTTATTGTATTATAAGCGGGAGGCGAAGGCCATCCTTTTTGTACAGGGAAAGTGTATTTTTTAGTTACGTAATATTATATTGATGTAGCTGTTTTACCAGGTTAAGGGATGATGATGGCATGTTTTCTTATGAAGCTGTTTTTTTACTTTGTTATTTTTAGGGTTAGAATTCGATCTGTGAATTCTAACCAAACATTCCCATATAGCGATGATGACTAGTATTGTAAGTAAATGTAGAAGTGTGGTGTTGGTGGTGGCTTGGAGGAGTATATAAGATCCAGCCCTCCAGAGTTTCAGCATCAGTTGGACTGCTGAGCCACTGATCACGGAAGTCTATAAGATTTGGCTCTATAACCAACTTAAATGGTGTTGGGGATTGCCAAATGACAAAGACTCAGAGAAGGGACGCAAAGCCCTTCACCCAGTTCCTCCCTAGACCACGGGATTACTGAATGATTTCGCTCTGACGCAATGACAAGCGTTTGTGTGTGAAAATAATTATAAGTTAGCTATGTTGTCAATTAAGGAACCTATCTTAGATAAATAAAATAACGAGTTCATGGACCAGAAATCTGTTGTCATTTTCAGCCGATATATTTCCCTTTACGCATTTGAGAGTAGATACATGTGAAGTTTGCCCCGAGCCCTTTTTAGGGCTATCCTTTTCTTTTCACATCTAAACATATTTTTTATCCGATTTCCTTGTTTGTCTCGGGAACTTTCACCCGGGACATAACACAATATTGAATAATGTTGTTAATTGTAAGAAAATTTACAAACTGGGGCAAAACTGACTGCCATTACCATCGAATAGTCAAGATTTAAATGATCAAATCCAGATTTATTGAAAATATTTGAACGCTTATTAAAATTCAAAAAAAACAGTCTTGTATGGAACCCCTTCAAAGGAAATGAAGAGACGCAAATGGGAAATATATATACGCACAGAATATATCAGAAACATCAGCAGGCTTGAAATGAATTGATATACTTTTATTTCATCTGTAAAATATTTGCAAGAAGGTGCGGGAAGTCACTCAACTCATTTTGTGATATGTTCCAATCCCCTCCTGTACAGAAATTGCTCCTTTCTTTGCTATGGGTTGTTCTTCGGTCAGTTTGATGCATTAATATCATCCGTTTAAAAATAAAATATATTCCAGATATGTAGATACTACGTGAGTAGAGAAATGGGTGTATATCGTAATAGGAGCCTACCTATCCACATGGAACTTTCCAAACACGTAATCAGTGACTTATGCTTCATGTGCAAAGGAAGGAGGAAGGCTTATCACATGCTATAGGATTACCATGCATAAATATGGATGAGATGAGAAACTGCTAAATGGTCATAGGGAAAGTAGATCAAAAAATGCAGATAGGAAATTCCATCCCATTGCTCATCTTACAATTCAATTTCTGGGATATTGCTATACTCCTACGCAAAAACCAGACGCAATCTGCCTTAGTTTGTTGATGATTGTTAAAGCTGAGTCAGTGGTTTTCATATGCAAGGAAAATGAGAATGTGAAATTAGCGTACGATCAAAATTTAAATTAATAGACTTTACTTTTAATATAGTAAAACATGTACAGTCTCATAAACAAAACTCTTTATCAAGTCAAGCTTTTATCTTTTCTCAACGTTGCAATCAAGATATTATACAAGCACGAAACATGATTTCTGAATTTTAAAAATAGGTAAAAATAGGCTACTTCATTTTAATTTTTCTAAAAAATAATAATAATTGCTTCGTAATTATCTTACTTTATTGACGATACCTCATTTCTACATTCAATAATTTCACTTAATACGGAAATATACAGAATAATTTGTTAATCATCTCCATGTGCTACGATAGTATTTGTAATTGAATATTCAGTTCCAAGCAAAATTTCAATATTTTTTTTGTTCTATTCTATGTTGTATTAATATGCGCTCTACTATGTTTGTCTAAATTCCCTTTACACGAAAAACGCCTGGCGCATACAAAACAGGAATATGGCATCTCACCTAAATGCTGCGTGCGAATGTGGTTCTTTAAGTTTTGCTTCTGAGGGAAGTACTTTAAGCACTCCCCACATTTATATGATTTGGAATGTTGGAGCTGTCCCGAATGCCCCAAGCTGGACAGATGCTTTTGCAAATTTCCAGAACAGGTAAATGTCTTTGGACAAAGTGGGCATGAATGTGCCCTTTGTCCCTCGTGCTGGGTAAGGATGTGATTTTTCAAATTCATTTTTGTTGTTAACACTTTTTAACAGATTGAACAACTATAAACCCGATGTTTCGGAGGGAGAGCCAGAGCCACTTTGCGTTGGGAATGGACAGTTTTCCAGCATCTCCGCTGAGGACACCATGTGTAAGTCGTGGGGCCCTTCTACATTGAATAGGTAATTATCACATGATACGTTCGTCTTTTGGAAAATCCTCCTGCACAATTAAAGTTACTTACATGGCAATTTATGTTGGAATCCGGCATCCCATTCTCATGATCAAGCTCGACCTTATTTATCCCGGAAGATTCCTTCACTTGCGCTTCTAATTGCATGTTGGAATTTAACAAGTGGTCGCATCGAGTCAGGATCATATGACATGGTGGGAATGGTAGTGGTATGTCCTATAAATGAATGTAGCAAACAAATTGTGTTAGAAATAATTTTCCAAATAGATTCATTTACTAATTATTTTATTTACAGCTTTCAAACTTACTTTGTCAAATCTGAAAGTCTTGCTGGGGATTTTATTAGTTCCAATATTACTATGCGCGTTCCTCTCCTGTAAAAATGGCAAAAATAACGTATATCCATTGTCATAAATCAATTAGGCTCAAGATAAAAGATTAGGCATGTTTAGATCTTACATGAATTGCCATTGTACCCCGTCTCAAAAAATGATGATTGCATTGGGAACATTTAAATTTTCTACTTTCATCATGGAGCTTCATCTATATCAAAATAACAATGTAAAGTAAAAACAATGCATATTTATTTTAATTCCAAAGCGGAATCGTGCTATGTACTTCTGAATTACTTACGTGACTACTCAAGTGAATCAAATACTTGAAAGAAGATGGGCACTGCTCACAATTAAAGTTTTTTTCTTCGTTGTGTGCTCTCATCTGTGAATTAGTTAAGGAAAATTAAAGAGTGCAGCATATTGCAAAATGCATACCAATTTAAATTTTAATATGAAGTTAAGAATGTCTTTTGAAGCCCTCCCGAGCTAGTGGGAATAGTAGGCATATATGCATACATACATGAATATGTTTTGCCCTCTTGCTGCGAAATAACTTTGAACATTTTTTACAGCTCAATTCTCTCCGATTTCTTGCTCCTAACTTGGGGTAGACAGAATGTTCCATATTATGGGTAGGTAGCTGTGATGTAAATAATTTAGCATAAATTGATGTTGGCGTTGTGCTATCTTAGATATTTTGATAGTTTAGCAATTTTGGGATTTTGAGTGGCTCATTTTAAAATGCTTACGTGTCCAATTAGTGCATTTCCAGTTGGATAGGTAAGAAAACAATAAGGACATTTGTACATTCTTACGACGGAAGTAGTATTCTCATCAGGCTCCATATCATCTTGATCTTGCAACTTTGCTTTTGCTTTCACACAAAAGTGGAAAGCATTTTCTTCCAGATCACTATTTTCACTTGCCGGGTTCATTATACCATCCTCCGTTTTCAACTGTCTGCCACATTCGGCAACTTTCGCGTCAATGTCATTGTTTCCTTCATCGGATTCTGTGTCATCCTCATCCGGAGAATAAGATTGTGAAATTAAGAGCAAGCTCATGCTGATTTGATTTTTTTATTGCTTAAGAGATGAAATTTAATCAGGGGCTATTTATATGAAAAAATTTAAAGTATTTGTACAAATTAATAACGATTCAACCGTAAAGAGAACTTGCGACACACTTCCGGTTATCCAAAAATGCCCATCTTCGAACTTGACC
>JAQIXQ010002243.1:0-11223 GCA_034700485.1 Pseudosinella alba | reverse complement strand
ATGTCGGAGAACATGTTGGCCGTATATAACTGCCTCAAGTATATGGGCGCCATGAGCCAGACAGATGCCAGGGTGAAAACGCTTGTGGATCCTAAAAACCTCTTTTTAAGTTCCCCCTGCTCTAAAAGGACGGCAAGAATCCAGAAAAATGTGAAGGACTCCCGGGAAGCCGTCCTCATCGCTAAGTACAAGAGCAGAACGGAAACCCCAAAGCATATCCAGACATACATTTGAAATGGTCTCAATAGCGCCAACATGTCAAATTCAGATCTGACCAGTTTCCGGTCGATGTAGATGGCAAAGCCAAAGCCATAAATCTGGCCTGTGGATGGGATGTACACCTTCCCCCTTTTCCCAACCCCTTCCAATGGCCCACCGAGGTCGTCGAACTCCATTGAGACTGGCCACTTCTGTAGGAGCTCGTCTTCTTCTGGCCAAACTGAGGTTTCTTGAGATATATCCGCATATTTTGACAGGATGGTCTCTTGAGCGCATTCCTCCTGGGGATCCCAGATCCTGGATTTGGTTGTCTTCTTCCCCTGCTTGTGTTGGTTGCTGAAGTAGTGACTGACCAACGGGGTGCTCCCACAAACCCTGAATGTGACTGATTCCGTTGGGGGCGACCCATCGCTGGAGAGTGGAGTGGATGTTGGATGGATGAAGATTCTCAGCTTGGAATGCATTATCTTCCAAATGGTTTCCACATTTTTCCTTGTGAACTCCTTGACATGGTCAATGCATATATACAAGTCCTTATGAAGGTGCATAAATGTTCCAATACTTCCATCCGGGGATTCCATCCAGTTTCTCTTTACTGCAGTTACGATCACTATGGACCTCCCTGTGTCGGCAGAGTGCAAACCGGAAGAGTATGGGAGAATACGACAACTCTCTGATTCCCTTACACACCACCCATTTGCTCCATTGTCGCATAATTTGTACCGGTAACTCTTATAGCAGCTACGGTCGGTTTCTGCGACAATGAAATGTGGACTGATCCGACCTGTATTGGGAATGGGCAGGAAGTCCCCGGTGATGTCTCCAATAAACCATCTTGATTGGGGTTGGATTTTTGTGGACCTCACCAGCACGATGCAGGTCTCTCCGGATTTTCTGAAGGAACAATTTGTAATAAGCCCAGTCCAGATCCTTGTGCCCTTGATTGTCCAGAAATGCCTTGTGGTCAGCCATCGAGTAATGATTAAGATCTATTTTTGGATTGAGGGATACTCGCTGGAAGTTGAAGTCAGTCCAAGCCAACATGTACTGATCCAGCTCCCCCGTCGTGACCAATTGGATGCAGTTTGGACCGGCAATAGGAGAACATAGGTTGTACAGGTGCCGGAATAAGGGAGGATCCCTGTCATCGCATTCCCCGAAGAAATAGATTGTGCAAGAGGGGATCGGGTCCGAAAATAGTTGAGTGAGTTGTGGGTAACTTAGCTCAGGATCCCAAAACCTATCAATTTGGACTTCCAGATATGTCTTGTTTGGTTCACCGACGGTCATCATCACTTGAGATTCCTCTGACTGACGTGGTTGTTGCTGATCATTTACATTGATAAGTTTAGACTGACAAGCAAGGAATACTACGTATAGGATAAATAGTTTAGCAGCTGCGGAGGGATTAAAAAGGCGCTTCATTTTGCTGAAGGATTTTTTCCAACTAATATTAAGTAAGCCACAGCTCAACTTGTTTCGCTTTCACCAGTCTGATATAATGAACATAATGAACGATACACAATTATACAAGTTTCGCGAAACCTGGGCACTCATCCCATTGAAAATGTTTGAGCATGTCCCAATTTACCTAATAGTGGGCAAATCGTTAGGATTTGAAGAGAATGTTTAATTGCTGAAGCTTAGAGCAAACAAGGCATCATTCCTACCAATATTATGCTTCACCGAATAAATAAACATAAATATAAGAAATATGATAATAAAGATACCAAAGTGAAATTATTTATGCTCCATTTCATTTCATTTTTTATTTCTCGTAACAAACAATAATATGCATGTTGATTTTTTGCTAATCCAAATCCATTTGGGAAACTTGTCCCTGTCTTCACGCAGACGAGAACCTCTCGCGATAGAAAAAGAGCTCATGTACACATTTTTAGTTTTCCAGTTTACAAAATCAATATTTGCCGAATAAAAAACACTATGTACCACATATGTGTAATACCACATAATATGTGGTATTTTGAATAACCCATAGGTTCTTTCATAAGAATGCCATGAGAGGTTTCTGGAATAGTTTGCGATACCTGCAGTGATCGGCGTCGTGAATGAGTCAAATATCTCCCACTCTCATTATAGATAAATTGCTCTTTAAAGTAAAGAAACAATATATTTAACAGCAAAATTACTTCTTGCTTCATTAAATACCTGAGAATCCGAATGAGTAACTTAAATGAGGAAGATTTCCAAACTGGAGTGCACATTCCTCCAAATTGCCCTCTAATTTTTCCTTGAGAACTCCTGAACATGGGTCAAGTTTATATGCAAGCTTTTATGCAGGTGCAAGTGCATAGTGTAAATGTCCCAATACTTTCACCTTGCATTGCTTCAATTTTAATCGTAATCCTTTTATCAGTTTAGTTTGTCATTCATACCAAAATATTAAAGGAGGGGTGCCGCGACGCATTAGGATTACAAAGAATCATTTTAATTCTCCTCCTGTGAGTTAAAATTGAAAATGAATTTAATTTTCTCACTGCTTGAGAAAATGGACGTGGTCCAAGGGAGTACCAGTTCAGCTCAACCGGGAAAATAATTAATTAATGAATTAGCAAGGCCTTAGTTAGATAATATGAAAGCTGTTAAATATCTAATAATTTTATCCTGCTATTTTGAGCTCCCGTTGCGTTGCAGCAGTTTCCGCTGTAGATTGGTCTTCCAATTCTGGTTTCCGGTCGTCGCTGCCGTCGTTGGACTCGAGTAACACTATCCCCGGAGGTTTCGATATCGAGCCATGTCAATGGGCGCACACCTCTTGGGGCTCTTCCGTGCTTTACAGAAAGCTTAGCCGAATAAGAATCATTCCCTTTGGAAGCCGGTTGCCCACAAGCCGGTTGAATCGAGAATACTCTATTATGCCTTATTAGCTCAAATTCTAGTAGTAGTATGGGTACACTTGCAAAAATGGCAACTAGCCAATACTTCATCATCCCAAAGTAGACGGGAGCAGCAATGACACTAAACTGATTCTTTAATCCTATTACCCAATCCACAGAGTGATCCGTGCGATACAAATATCGCCTTTTCTGCAAATTAAGAAACTCACCTGGAGTTAGCTTAAATTTATCCGTTAAGTTGAACATTTCTGACTTTGGATCCTGACTTTGATTCGATATTAGTCCTTCATATACCTCAGCAGTTATGGTTGGCTTTTTCATCGAGAGCCAGTACGTATACCATTGTTCAAACAAACCAGCCTCAATAATCTGTGCTAGACTAGAGATAAGGATGGATTGGGAGTACGTATTATTTATAAGAACATCAGCATTAGATTCAAATCCGCCCACTCTGTGCGGTTTGGAAACCCAGACAGAGCTTAGTTGCTGAAATGCGCTAATAAGATGGTCATTAAAAGCCTCATACTCTATTATAGAAATCACCCTTGGCAAGCTTATATTCGCTGTTCCGATCATAGTTGTCCAATTCTTTGATGCGAGCAAAGCAAAGTCGGAGTGAGGCGAAACCTTGAACCATACAATTGTTTCCGACAGCTTCCTGAAGACCTCCGCTCTTTTAAACAGCTTATTAGAAACGTGGGTAAAATCAATCAGTCGCAGACATGGCATATCCACACCTTCCCATGCACATTTTCTAATCGTCCCTTTCATAATGTTTGTGCTCATTAAGTTATCAAACTCTTTGGGAACAACAGGGTCAATCTGATAGCTCAACGAGGAAAACATCTCACCCAGGTACACCTGTGAGATGAGCATAATCCCCAAGTTCCACAGACCCCACAGGATGATAACGGTGGATCGGTTGACCCTCATGAAGGATGATCGTTCTGCAATGTATTTAAACGCACTTGGGAAAGAGAAAGTGGGGCACTTTATCAAGCTAATTATCCCTGCAATAGAGAAACTTGTGATGGTGAGCAGCAGCCAAATGGACCAATCAAAGGGCTCCATCAAACCGCTTATCCGAGTTTCAGTTTCTAGCTGGCTCGCATCTCGAACTAATGTAATAAATGAATATTTTCTATTTATATTCGTATATGAACACCTACTTGCCCATTGATTAAAATTGTCGGAGTCTCTCGTGTAAACACCATAATGCATATATGTCAAAGATACCGGCTTTTTTTTATACGTAAAATTATGTTTGTTGGCATTTGTCCAAAAAGAACAAACTAGATAATCAACCTTGGATGTAAGCAGAACTTCAGAATACCGACATATTTGCTGACGATCGTCACTAACTAGATACAGGCATGTTTGTTTAAACGAAATAATTTTGCATGTTCTGATGTAGCTGTATCCACAATTTCCCAAGTTGCTCTCTTCCAAACCCTCTTGATCCAGCTGGGATTGGAACAAGTATGTATTCACCAATGAAACAGGTCAGGCAAATGACGTCTACACGGTTCACGTCACAAATGTACATAATCCTCAGACCCGAAACTGGAAGGTGTATCAAGTCTTGCAGGGACATATTGGCTCTCCCATCATGCGTCAAGTGAAAGAGCCACATGTAGTCCGGCTTAATTGGTTCCTTTTTATAGCCATACTTGAACTGCTTGTCAACTGCGGAATCCAGGATGAGATGAACAACACAAGATGGGAATTTACGAGGGCCGATCGATAAGCCATGTCTTTCTAGCCGGTCCCCATTGCTTTTGCTAATAGCTTTGAATGCAATCACATCCGATGGGAAGTAGCTGAACAATGTGTCAACTGCCTCGGAATGCGCTCGAGTTGCGGCAGCTAGTTGTAGGGATGAGTTGCCTTGAAGGTGGAGGTAGAGATATGCAAATGAGCAAGGCTGGAATATATCCAGGGCTGATGGAACGGACCAGTGTGATCTGTCCCGTATCGTCGCGCAGATCCGAATAGCATAAATGAGGACGGACAGTAAAGCAATCCCAGCCATGCTTCGGTTATTTCGGTTTATTAAATCAAAATCCGGTATCTGAATTGTTTGTTTTTTTAGAAAAACACTTCACTTTTTGATTCCTCAAAAGTTTGGAAACTTAGATTTCGTGAATATTTTCTGCCACATTCACAAACGACTCAAGAGTTTTGACTACGCCACACAAGCTTAAGATCCCCAATGAATGATTCAGGTATCATAATCCAGCTTACAGAGCAGTTCAATGATCAAATAAAAATAAAGCCAAACAACTAAAAAAATGTTAGTCAGCAAATACATAAATTGTAAAGTATATAGTTCATTTCTCCTATGCTAGTTGTCCAGTTTGAGCCAGCGAAGTACCTGTCTACAGTGACTGACCCTTTGAAAAACATGTTTTGAAACATGAACATGAAATGGAGTTAGGTTACTCCACGTGCAGAAAGTACTAGAGTTGGACGATGCCTTATTTGGGTAGCTACTGCTCAAGCTTTAAATATTACAATAAATGGACAACATACAACAAGAGCTATTTAAAACAACGCCGAAAAAAAGTTTACATTCTCCAAACGGACCTTTCACTTATTTTTTCCCCTTCGTACCTTAAAACTTACATTGTAATGTTTATCCAATTTAGGCATCCTCCTTAAATATAATTGGCATAGAAAAGGTAAATGATTCAAATATGTATACTAGAGTAGATTCTTGCACAATTAAGAGCCTGCGTTACTAAAAACTTCATAGAGATATAACTAGAATTAAATTGATTCGATCGTACATATATCTCATCCCAGCACTAGTGTTGAAAACAGAAGCAAAACAAGTTACATATGAGTGAGGTTTCGTCAGGTTGTTTGTTCTTCTCACAAATAGTTTGATATTTCCACATTTAACCAGAGGAGGTCGTCGGCATTAAAATCAGGGCATCGGTACTAAAACAGGCCATTGGTATTTCAAGCAAGGCAGGTCCAGTAGCTGGCAAAACTTGTTTTTAAACTGAATCTGGCTATCGGATACATGGACAAGTAACCGAAACGAAGCTTCGATCAGTACCAGTAGAAAAACAACAAAACAAAGTAACAAGGCAACACGCATGGTACAGTAGTGACAACCCACATATTACTTATGGATGGGTTTGAAGGATTATGTCAAGATGTGATGATGCAATGATATGCTTCCTGTTATGTTAATGCTCCTCCGTATAAACTTAAATATCTTTTTCTTACAATTAGTGAGGAATCTTAATTTTTACATTTATGCCATTAATTGATAAGAAGAGTAGGTATGCAAGTACATGTACAAAGTCAAATTTTCATCAGCTTAACTACCCACACTCCCAACCCAATTCTCAGAATTTCTACCTCATTGTTATTGTTTTTCAAATCAACAAATTAAAAATATCCCAACCACATAATGGGTAGCATCGGAACAAGTGCACTCTCAAAGCGAAATGAGTATCATAAAAAACGGTTTGGTTTTTCATAGACAAGAAAGACAAAGCAATATACAAATTTTCAGTTCAACTAATAGACTATTTTCTACCGGTAACTGGTAGATTGTTTTTTGCTAACCTAACCTCTAACCTTACCCGGAAGATATTTTTATCATTAATGGTTATAAAAAATGGCATACTTTATAGAACTGTTTAAAATTTTGGTTCTCGTTTACTCGCCTCAAAAGTTAGTCCATCATCGATTCACAAGATTCATCTAATAGTAGGTGACAAGTTGCGTCCTTATATAACTACACAAGAAAGAGGATTGAAGAGTGACAATGATTGTCACAGGTGAATTGTACATTACCCCAAGTTGGGTTCTCCAGAATTTTACAAGTTGCTATTTTAGAGTTAGTATTTATCACCAGTCATAAACTAAACTGACTTCATTATAGTATACAGTATTGCAGTATTTTATTTTATTTTCCCCTCCCTACTTAAGTTATTCGCCAAACCACCTGGCATATCAAATCTTACCACTTCCAGGAAACCTTCCTGGACCCTTCTGGGATCCCAGCTTCAGCATTCCTCAACGCCCTCGTCTCGACCAACTTAAAAGACTGGGCTCCGCACTTGGAGTGGTCAGCACTCCAAGCAGAGTGTCGTATGAATTGGGTCTGGTCCACTCCAAGTTCCCCTTTTCCAGTTTGTCCGAGTAGACAATTTTTGTCGGGTGGCTGAAGGTTATCAATGCGACCTGAGGATTGATATCTTCCTGATTGTTTTCTTCGGGGGAGTCCATCATGCCGATCATTTCCATGAAGTTTGCATCGTCCATTTCTCAAACGTCCCGGAGTAGTTTGGATGTCAGATTCTCAGTCGTGCTCCGATATATCAATTCATTCGCCTCGTACCCCGGAACAAATACGGTGTACTAGTTGGCATATGGCTGTCTGGGGAGCACCATAAAGTTTTGCGGATGTATGACTGCCCCAAGTATATTGACGCCACGAGCCATACAAACGACATGATGAAGACTCTCTCGACATAATCAAGCTCTTCTTTAGCTCTCTTTGCTCCATGAGGATAGAGAAAATCCGGAACAAGCTGAATGACTCTCGTGAAGCCAACTTCATCGCCAAGTAATGGTCGAGTAAGGTGACCCCAAAGCAAATCCAGATATACCTCTCACAATCAGATGGCCTTAATAATGCAAACAGATCAAACTATGCTTTCACTAGCTTCCCGTCTATGTAAATGGAGAGGTGGTAGCCATAAATCTGGCCAGTGGCTAAGGTGTACCACTTCCCCCTTTTCCCCACCCCTACCAATACTATCCCGCAGAGGTCGCCAAACTTCATTGAAATTGGCCACATCTGAAGGAGTTCGTCTCTGATCTCCAAATCGTCGGCTCATTGTCAGCATCCCATAACCTATCCCTGACATGGTGGATATCGTTGCTAGTCATTGGTCTTGACAAGTGCAGATTGACAGAAATTAATACATGAAAGAGAAACATTTTATAAATCTAACTATCTTCATATGGGGAAATCAATGGGAAACAAGTTTTAATATATGGAGTAGTTACAACATGCAAAAACTAGCAAATTATGTAAATTGTTGAATGATAATGTTTTACAAGCTTTTCATCCTTTTGAATTTTACCCATAATTTAGTGTATTTTTTCACTTTATTGTGCGTCAACAAGCTGGATCACAAATCGGTACATATTTAATTAATTTTTGTACCTAAGTACAAGTACACACTTAAGATAAAACATTAGATAGTTTTAGACGAAACCTTATTTTATATTTTTCACAAATTTAAATAGTACCTATGTACATTTAGTACTTACTTTAACCCATAACAATAAAACTGACTAAATAACAAAGATTGCGAATATATTTACAACAGACGAGGACGAGATATAGCTTACTTAAATACAAGGACATGCTCGCTAGAATTGGTAAATAATATTCCAGCAGAACAATCAACCCTAACATTTCACATTTAATCACCTTTCATCGTTCTGTATGCAATTGTATTTTAAAAAATATCCATACAAACTAATGTAATCTAAATTCTTATCCCACCCACATAATCCAATACATAATCAATGTGACGGAGAGTTAAAATCGATGCTTCACATAATTTTGGAATCATTTTTTAAGTTCAGAATAACTTGGGATAAAGGTACAAATTGCTTCAATTTTAATCATGATATTTTTATCAGTTTAGTTTGTCATTCACACCAGAAAGTTAAAGGAGGGGTGCCGTGACGCAGTAGGGTTCCCATCAAACAGGTTTGATACATTTTTACCAAAAATAAAATAGATAATATTAACTTGTAAATTTTAAATGTTGACTTAAACGAATTTTCCTAACCAGTCCTCCAGTGACTTTTTGTAGAATTTCAAATTAAAGAATAATGAGGTAGCAAAACCGCCCATATAGCATAGCTAATTAGTCTTATTAAGTAAATGCTGTAACTTGATAAAGTGTGATCATGAACAATACGCTATAATTAGCCTGCTTAATTATTGGTGAGCTACAGCGTATGGGAGTGCAGTGCTACTTTTACAATTTTAAAACCTTGAAACATACCTATGCTAAATGCTAACTATTTTTTACGTAACTATTCCTATGTACAAAACTTATATATTATTCTCTACAAGGCACCCCAGTACGTAAATAGTGCAATAATATACTTAACAATGACTAAAACAATTAAATGATTATTACAAAATAGATCTTCTAGTAATACAAAAAAAAGTCTACATTTTCTTTCAAAGGACTGGAAAATTATTATTACTTAATCTCGGCCCGGCAGTTTTTCTTCTGGTATAATTATATATTAACTTGATATTTTCTTTTGTCAATCATTAGAAGAAATTAGGACGCTTTCATTTTCATCAGTTTAGTCTAGCTTCAGCAACTGAGAACTACTTTAAAAGTAAGCACAGTACAAGTACAAAGGTTGTATTAATTATGGATAATGCTAATAGTTAAACTCAAATTCTTCTTAGTCCTGTGTATTAGTCTTTAGATATTAGGGCATCATTTTTTATATGTATTCGAAACTTCAATTATTTCGTAATATATAAACTTCTACAGTTAATATTATTCAGTCTTTTTCATAAGACAACTACTTTTTTTTTTTACTACTTTCAGTAATCCACAGTGCAGAAAAGACTGCGCGTCGGTGATGATACCGAAGCCGACATATTAATTACAAATTACACGAATGTGAATGCCTTCGTAAAGACATGAAGGACCAAAAAGATAGGTATAAATAATTGTTTGAATAATAATGGACCCGATAACGAAATAGCAAAAGAAAAAAAAAACAAGGCGGAGATTGACCGATGAACTAAATTAATAATAGATATGGATTTTTATATAATAAACTGAGAAATAAATTTCCGTGCGTGGGGAGGATTCCTTGAAATGGCGGATGCTCAACTTTCCGACCTTCACTTTCGACTAACATCACCTTGATGAATAAACGACGAGTAGCCTGAATCAGCATCATGACAGTTACCAATTGAAGTTGACGTTGGGTTGAGAGTGGAGGACGTGGTCTTACTAGTGTTTAAACTGCGAGTATGTGTGGCGGCGGCTCCGGAGGATGCAGTCGTTTGCGTAGCAGCCAAGGTCAGATTCTCTACAGGGAGCTGGACATGTGTAAGGGGTGGTGGTGGCATGGCTGGCAACTCAATTTCCGGGATGGGTCGATTCTCAAAATAGGGATGGCGCATGGCCTCATGAGCGGAAATTCGTTTACGATGGTCAAAAATTAGCATCCGCTCGAGAAGGGACAGTCCTAAAGGATCGAAACCAGGTAGAATAAATTCCAGATGCCGAGGAGGGCGGGGATGGAATGACTGAGGTAGGATGGGAGACGCTCCAGGCCAATCTTCATCTGCTGGGGTTCCAATCAAACTATAAGAAGGAAAGAAATGCAAAAAAAAAACTAAGAATTAAAGTCGGTTCTGTTTCAGCAATTCATGCTGAGCAAACAAAATATAACATAATAATGTAAGGATAAAAACTTACTCTAATACCAGCTCCAATTGCTCCATTTCATTGCTTCCTTGGAGTAGAGGTCTCCTTCGAACCAACTCAGCCAAAATACAACCTGCAGACCAGATATCGACAGCAGTTCCATAAGGAGAACCTAGGAGCACTTCCGGTGGCCTGTACCACAAAGTCACGACCTACAAAATCAATGTTAAGATAATTAATTTGCAAGAATTAAAGCATAATGGTAAACAAATAATTTTAATAAGAATATATAATTGGAACATACCCCTTTGGTCAGTTTCCTGGAGAGGTCATGCAACCTGGCAAGACCAAAATCAGCAAGTTTAACTTGACCCGTTTCAGAAATTAGAAGATTTTGAGGTTTCATGTCCCTGTGAACAATTCTCTGGCTGTGAAGAAAGTCCACCCCGCATAGAACCTGGAACAGGATGTCCTGCACAGAACAAAACAAACAATCAGTTACATTTTGATTTTCTAACAAATTAGAATAATTACATAATTGCGTATTTCATGCATGGAAATATATTTTTCTTCAGTTCATTTTCATAAGACATACCTTAATTTTCGTGGGAGAAAGTCGGCTGTGGTTTACTAATAGGCTGGAAATCGTGCACCGGGTTGCACCGATGCACCGAGTAATGCACCGGCAATGCACC
>JAQIXQ010002242.1:0-11231 GCA_034700485.1 Pseudosinella alba | reverse complement strand
AATTTGTGCCCGTAATTTTAAATAAAAGCCAAATTTCGATTTGTTTCTACGGTTACTGGTGCTCATTGTAATACTCACTCTTAACTTCCTAATATGAGAAATTTGAATTTATCATTTCCAGCAATTGATATGGCATGGAATACTAAAAAAAGTAGTAGTAACAATGGAGATTTCAATTTCCAGGAATCATTGTTCTCATAGTTCGGATATTGCCTGGACAAAGATTATGAGGTTTTACGTTGGTTGATATTCCAGACATTACATGTGTGCTATAGTAAGTAATATTTCAGGCAAATGGTAACACAATATAACAGCAGCACCGGCATTTATTTGCACTGATAGCATTCGAGCCGTTTGTATTTCTAATTAAAAATGCACTTACATATTATTATTTCATTTTCATTTATTATTTAATTAATATATACAATCCCAATCATATTAGTCGCACATAAATGACATGCCAAAGCTTATGAGGAGACCGTTAGTTGACATGCCAAACAACGCGGTTTGTGCTGGGCTCTCGCTTGCAATTTATGTGCGACTAATATGATTATTGGGATTGTATATACTTCATGTATATTGCGCATAAATTAGTATCTTTGGGAAAGTGGAAGTAAAAAAAATATAAAACAGATTAGGTATTTACTATTTTAATAATTGTCACAAAAATAAAGTAAATTCAATATTGACATGAGGAGACCCTCCTCATGTCAATCGATGAACGAACATTTAAAATAGGGCATCGATTATTTGAACAGGTCCCAAAAACATGGTCATGTATATTTTTAATAATTGGCAGTGCATTTTAATTGGCATAAAATTCACAACGTTATTGGCGTGGACATGTGTATATTATGTAACATCGATTTTTATGCGAAGCATACTTTACACCCAGAATAAGGGATTTTGAAGTATGTATACACGATTCCTTTATATTCGATAATGCTGGAAATCATCATTGGGTTGGATGATGCTAACGCGGTAGTCTGTTCAGGTATAACCTACGAAAACAAAAGTGTCCTTTGTTCGATAACACCTATATAAGTCTATGACAATGTCTACAGTATTTTAAATGTTAATCAAAATCATATATCTAGTTAAAATACAATCGTTTTGCTTCAGGTTTAGTAGTTTTAATGTAATATGAATACTATTGAATACCTTTCGTTACACATGCCCATCAACAGCAGTGCTGTTACAAGTTACAGCACCGATAGCAGACAGCAGACATCCCGAAACGAACGATATATTTTTTAATTGCTAGATATTCGATACGTTGACACAAAGATGAAAGAGAAAGTGTTTTTATTATTAGTTTGTG
Source organism: Pseudosinella alba (assembly GCA_034700485.1). Classification (NCBI taxonomy): domain Eukaryota; kingdom Metazoa; phylum Arthropoda; class Collembola; order Entomobryomorpha; family Entomobryidae; genus Pseudosinella; species Pseudosinella alba. The sequence continues at coordinate 9,910 of JAQIXQ010002242.1, read as the reverse complement.
GTTTTATCATTGACTCCAATATCCCCTTTCGTATAATAATCTGCTCATTTATAATAATTTCGCGTATTACATTATGTGTAGATACTATGGGGCGAGCTCACTCGATTCAAACAAATCCAATGGCGACTACTTTCGTGGACTTTTGGCATGCTTATCTTGTACATGTATAACGTTGCCCCATCACTCGCTGACTGAAATGGAATGTGTTGCCAAATGTACACATCACATTACCAACCATCGAGTCATGGGGCAACGTTATACATGTACAAGAAAGGCATGCCAATACTAACGTATTTTATAAACAATATTCGAAACATATATTTTTCTCGTCGTTTTATAGTATATTGAGAAATATATAATAACTAAAGTATGTTGAGCAAAAGTTATGCAATTGCAATTGGAACTACTTTTAAAAAACAACGGAAAGGTATGATATGATTATATACTTAAATGAACAGAATATAGAATACATTATATTAAGTACATGTATGTATTAATTATTATTATTCTGTCAACTAATCGGATCCTCCTAAGCTTCAAAATCTATGGTGGATCGGGCAATTTGCATATATGAATGGGAAACATATGTACCAATGGGTATGCAAATTGTACATCATTTACATATGAATAGGTTTTTGAGTTTCCCATTCATATGCAAATTGCCCGATCCACCACAGATTTTGAAGCTTAGGAGGATCAGATTAGTATGTCAATAATATTTAATGAAAGTAGTTATTTTATCGATAAATAACATACTTACTTGTTGTTGAAAGACTGTCTGAGAGAAACCTATATAAGAATTTATGTCTTAAAAAGAGAAACAAATATACCTGCGTATGCAAGTTATTATAATTTTATTATTATCAACGTAGACAAACTGTATGACAGGTTATCAACGTTGAATGTCAACAGTAATATTTTGACTCTCTATTGGATTTACTTTACGGTTAATCATACGGTTCAACGGTTGCATAGTAATTTTAATGGTAAACGCAAAAGAAACCATATACGCAGCCTTTCTAAATAATGGTCAGTCAATTTCTAAAAGAGTACACGCTTTACGGCAATTTTACACCAGGCTAGACCATTATTAATATCCTGCGCATCATCATGGAGGGTGAAGTGAAGTATAATATATAGTATTCGTATTGGGAATACACATGATTATATTGGTTTATCTTAAATAAAACACAATCAACTACAAATGGATAGCTAACAACATTACTTATTCGCTATTGATATACTAAATATGATTCTTAAATACCTTGACTTTTTGAAAAAAGGAAATTATATAAATATATTGCTACATACATATGATTATAACATTTTAAACCTAACAAGTTATTTTGGACATTCTTTGATCGTTGTGTATTTTTAAGTGGTATTTCTGCGGTTTTGTACTGGTCTTTAAGGAGAGTGGCATTATTACAAATGTCATGTCGTTTAAAGCATAGAATGATAATTAAAAATACTGATTCAATACATAGGTAATAAGTATGCTTGTTACTAGGTTGTACATATGCTTAAAGAGGGAGCTGCTCATTTCAGTTTTCAGATATAAAAAAAACACCGTAAGATTTTTGTTGATTTGTAAATTAATATATATGATATTTGTGTTTTGTTGTTGCATTATTATTTTTGCTTTATTTTAATATGGTATATTATATTAATAGGTGTATGGGTGTGTGGTACAGTGGTATCTACACATAAATGTTTATTACTATCATTAGGTACTATTACATATTACTGTATAGTTCGTAATAAAAAATATTTTGACGAGAGAGAGAAAGAAAAAATGAAATAAATCTATATAATCTATATATTATAAATTATTACTATTATATATTTATTTATTCTGCTGGGTGCTTGTGTCACTGCATTCTTTTATGAGGCTCTGTGATTTTTGCTAATTAGATTTTTCTAATCTTGCAATCAAGGATAAAGTTGGGAAAAGGTCAAAGTGGGAAAAAGTGGTTTTTACCGAAAAAAATGAGACCACAATGTCTCATTATGCGACAGCCAGATTATGTTCATACCCTCAAAGAGCGAACTCAACTCACCACGATCAGTCACATGGGCTGTCGCAATTGGAGAAATGCGACAGACCATTCATGTTCATTCTCTCAATTCAACTCAACTCTCAACCAGGCCTCGCGTCGTCAGTGAATTTCATTCCGATTCTCTCTACAACAAAAAACGTTCCATGATAGCGTCGGTTCTTCGGAGGTGTGGCTTGGGAGAAAATTGACCGTTAACTATTTTTCAAGTGCAGAAGGATATAAGGGTGAGCAAGAGCAAACTGGTTGCAACTAGCAAAAAGCATTTCCTATTCCTCCTCCATTTGATTTAACATGCAGGAACAGTAGCAATTGCTTTTTGCATGTTGTAACCAGGTTGCTCTTGCTCACCCTTATCTTCTTCTGCACTTCAAAAATAGTTAACGGTCAATTTTCTCCCAAGCCACACCTCCGAAGAACCGACGCTATCATGGAACGTTTTTTGTTGTAGAGAGAATCGGAATGAAATTCACTGACGACGCGAGGCCTGCTCTCAACTCAAGCACGTGGGCATTTTCAATCACAGCATATTTTTCTCTAGTATGCATAGCCCGATTGGGTCTACACAAGAACCGTTCCCTGATAGCGTGGGTTGTCTGGGGGAGAAAAATTGACCGTTGATATTTTATAGCCAATAAAAATATTTTACAGCCCATTCATGTTCATACACTCAATACGCGAACCCAACTCAACTCCAGGGCTATAGATATACATTGTTATATAAGGTAGCGACATGTGAGCGTTCCTATAAAAAAAAAGGTCGGACATCTTGGATTTCTCACATCAGTGACGACACTGTTGGTCACTTTACTCGTAATGCATTTTAAATGGGAGCAAACAAATAAATTTGTGCCTGTGTTGAAGTTTGACAGACTGTAAATGGGAAAATAACATGGCATTGAATTTTTGATTTGCTTATGCACATTGCTTAACTCAATTTTGAACTCAATCACGTGGGCTGTCGCAATTAGAAAATTGCGATAGCTACTCTTCTTTATTGACACAGCATGTTGGTGTGATTTGCTGGTTATAGAAATAAAGATATTTCAGGCTGGGAGAGGACACAACTAGTACAGGCACATGCGGATCGGTACTTATCTTTGATTCCTTCCAGAAGTGGGCCGGGGTAGACTCGAGCTATGTCAACGAGGAACATGGCAAAGCGCATCGAAGGATCGTATACTTGGCGAGAATGGTCTTATTATACATCCATGCACCGAGCTGATCTTCTACCTTTTCCTTGGTTAAGGCTCCTCGTGCACGGTGGTATCCTGCCATTGCATTGCCGGGCATTACCACTTTGCGACAGCCCAGAGATGTTGCATTTTTGCTATTTTTAATTACCGGTTTTTTGCTCTTCGTAAGTGTTGGTGGCCCTTAAAAGGCCCGTTGGGTTAATGTAGAGGTGCAATTGAGTAATTTTCCGAGTTCCCTCAGTCCATTACTGCATTGCGTGGTGTGTCTTCATGTGCCGGTCCAAATTATAGTTAAGATAAGGCTTGAATCCACACTCGTGGTACCCCGGTGGTCGATGGCGACGTTCATGATTGGAATTGGTATCAGAGCCGGCAAAGACCTTCCCACAGTATCCGCAGGTGTACATATCCACGCCCAGCGTATGGGACTCCATGGCCTCAATGCGCCTCTTGCTTGTCTAAGTCTACCTTCGATCCCGTCTTCTTCCGTCTTCGATCCCGTGGAGTACCGGTTAAAGATTCTCCTGAAGGGTGGGCTGGCGACGCTAGCTGGCTGTGGTAGATATTGAGGTGCTGGAAGGGGACGCTAGTGCTGCGCAAGAGGCGCTGACTCCTCTCACTTCCTCCAGGGTCGGATCCGCCAGCTTGAACAGCCGCTTATCCCCCATTGGACAGAGAACAGCTTGCTTCGTCAGCACCTTCTTCTTGAGGCAACTGTAGCAAGCTGTGCAGAAGTTCACTCTGGACGGCTGTTCCGCACTATTCCTACGTGTGGCTCCGTCTCCTTCCATTATCCGTAACAGATGCAACACTTTCCGTTGAAGTCCATGATGTGGGCTGGAAATGGATGGCGAAATTCAAGAATAAATATAAACGTTTTGAATCTCGATATCCAGTCATGACCAAGGGTGTAAGACTTATACGTATTCTATATGCAATATATAATTGGCTAGGCAGTTCGCGTGCGTTTTTGAACTATTAAATTGTTCATTTTAGAAATTCGAATTACAGCAATTGGTTCTGTGATACTTTTTAATGCACTTCTCAGTGCATTAAAAAGTTTAATTGTGCGAGTATTTTTAATTACAATTTCATTTTGCAAGTAAAGCTATTAATAAATATGGCTAGAGGTTTCGAATGGTCCTGACTGGGCGAAACGGCTAAGCTGTCGCAATTCCTGTTGCGACAACCGTCGCATTTGCAGGCCTATAGCCGCGCTACATTTCGAAGCCAATCCTTTGGGGTTGAACCCAATGCAATTTTTTACTCCGATTTTTGCAAAACTATCTGTAATCTAAACATCTCTAACAAACCTTCCTAGACATAGTTTGCCACACGGCGAATCAACTATTCTTACATAGTTTTAAGTCGACCAAATTCAACTTTGTCAATCTCAAGCAGAGACAAAGTTAACCATTTTAAACCTATTTTAATAACCCAATATAAATATCTTCGCAGTCATCATAATCAGATGATCATCTACTACCATTTCATTTTCACTGGAAGTAAATTGCACAAAGGACGTTTTCAAGAGAAATGAAAAGCTTTTGTTACGGATGGATGAGCTCGTATCTTTTCCTATTCATTGGTACATCCTATCATGCCTAGGTTTTTTATGCTGTTAAAATGCAGCACTTAACCGCATCAATTTTCTATCAACAACCTGAAAATGAAAATCACATATTAAATCCTCGAAATTGACCTCCTTGCCTATAAACAACTAATTTCGAGCCCGACGTCTACGCTCAACCTCACCAATTTTCACTAACTCGCCATTGTATCCTCCGACGGTCAACATCCCAGCGATCGAGAGCCAAGCTACAAAAAAAAAGAGAAAATGCCAACTCGATCATCTGGACAACGTTTCACAGTAGTGCAAGCAGAAGGTAGGTACAAATGTGTATGGTGCAGTGAGCAATGCAATCCAGCCAAGCTTCCAGGCAGAGCAGAGCTCATTCCCATTGACAACTCCTCATGGTCACACATGTTTTTTTGTTTACATCTCCCACTTCTCAAATCACTTTTGCAAACAAAGTTATCCATTTATTGATTTGATCACAGACTCCATACACTTGTATAGATAGGCATTCGCCTTTCAAACTATTTAAAAAATCCACGCCTAAAGACGTCGCTCATCACCAATCGAATCAAGCTTAAATCAACGGTTTCTCAGGAGATCCTGATTCTTGAGTTTGGTGGTAGGGCCTTGTGCGAGTCTAGTAGAGCTATACGACGCTCTACTAGTACACTAGTATTTTGGCACGGTGGTTAAGGCACCCTACCACCAGCAAACAACACAGTGATCAACAAAAATGTGCAAGCGTGGATTTTGAGCCTGTATGGCTCATTAATTGAAGTATACTTAATCTGTGAGCTTGATTAAGAGAAATATACAGAAAGAATGGAAAATGTTGCTAGCTTGCTTGCTCAAATGGCACTGCTTGTCATTTGATTGTATTTGGGTCAAATTGCGGTAAATTAAAAGTATAGCTAATTTAAGTTCGATTTCAAAATGAGGAATATTTAACATATACAAAGTAGGGTTTCACTTATTTAATTAAAATTCACTGCACATCTTGCCATTTTCTCTGCCTTTGCTTACCACCCGGATAATTTTTCTAGTACGCATAGAGTCTTAAACAAGAACCGTTGACAATGTTTCGCCAATAAAAGTGTGTCAACGGTCAATTTTTCTGTCCTGAACAAGCCACGCTTTCCGCTACGGTTCTTGTTTAAGACTCAATTGGGCTATGCATGCATACCATAGAAATGAATGTGCTCTTTCATGTAAATTTAACAGAGTAAGAGAGTTTGTGATGATATGATATGACAGCCCGCTCTAAATAGAAAACATGCGATCAAACTCATCTGATTTACATTCCGCATAAATCTTCTATTTTTATCCAATCGTATATACATTCATTACTGCTTCCTGTTTCCAAAACCTCTTGTGCCAAAAACACGTCATCAATAAATAAATACTTGATGATATGGTTTAGTTATCTAATCTGTTCTATTGAACTGTTCTACTATAAGGAGCACATATACAAGGAAACATATCTGGGAAATAAATTACCCCATTATTAATAAAAGCACGCGGACGCATTGTGACTTAGAACTCACTGTAGCTACGTACGTGATTAACAAAGACACAACAACAAAGAAAAACACCACTCCTCTCTCAAAGACCATTTGCCTGACCTTTTTCCATTTTCATTATATACGGAAACATGTCAAGTACTGTCCTGAACAGAGCTAATTTATTGTACCTATAAAATATAATATATCATATACTGGATATCCATATATTATATGGATATCCAGTAGAGATGAGGGTTGAGATTTGTGATTACGTGTGGGTAATTTACCGTGCCAATTTTTCCTTCCATAATTTTGGTCTCGCCGACACAAAAGTACTAGTCGGAAGGTAGGATTATACTACTAGTATATTTTTATTACTATAAAAAATAGTACAAAGTAGGGGAGGGGGTAGGAAGTAGGAGTGCGTTACATCAAAATGATCCCCGTGATCTGGGGATTCCAAATAAAAAATACATTGATATATGAAATCCTCCGCATATTTTTGGCCAAGCTTACCATTACCAGATCTTACTGTGCGTTTCGGGCATGGTTAGCCCCTATAAGCGGATTCGCCAATTCTAATACCTCAAACGCTTAGCGTCAGCTCCTTATGCAAACACCACTCAGAGGATCCCCAGTCAGCACTCAGCACCCAAATTATGCTTCTTGCTTACATTATATTTTTCATGTACATTTTTGACCCACCTGAAGTGATTTTTAGCCGTCAAATTATGATATGTATTTTATGTAGATAGCCAATAGCCCAAATAGTCAATGAACAATATAAAAAATCGCAGTTCCTTTCTAATCCTAATAATGAAGAGAGTATTAATAAATAATAATATGCAACCATTCAATCGACATTTACTTATTCCAATATAATATTGGCAATATTACCTAGGGGCCATTCATAAAGTACGTAACGCTGAATTTGCAAATTTTTTGACCCACCCACCCCCCACTGTGACACTTTTAACATGTGTAGGATTGGGAAAACTTAACATTATTGTTGCTATATGCATATAACTCTCTTTTCTGGAGCAGGAGAACGATCAGATTTTAATTAGATTAGGGACATACCCAAAAGTGAAATAGCAAATAATTCACATTTTAATTATCTAAACTTAACTTATACAAAATTAGTGAAGGTGACCCTATCCACCGCGATTTCAGCTAATCGTTTCACATACGCTAATATTTAATATAACGAGTTTAATAAATTAAATGGTGGATTATTTGCTATTTCACTTTTGGGTATGTCCCTAATCTAATTAAAATCTGATTGTTCTCCTGCTCCAGAAAAGATCGTTATATACATATAGCAACAATACATTGGCCAAATTTTTTGTGGCCAACTTTGGATTGGCCAAGTTTGGATTGGCCAAGTATAGGGAAACCATGACAGCCATATCCATATGTAAAGCAAGTTTTAATAGGGTTTAAGGGGCATTCCATTTTTCTTCTGACTACATATCATTTAATCTTGATGATGATCATTTTTACATAAGAACTTTAGAGATTTCATCATCATTGTATGGCAACCCCATGTATGATATGATATGGTCATCATGCTATATCTCTTGAACATCTTTGTTAAATTCGGAATGGAGAGGAATAATTTTATTTCTCTTGAAAATTGTGCGGTAAGCTGGTGCGGTACCGTTTGCACGCTTTTTATGAGCACTTAGAAAACAAGCCGTGTAAAGGAACGCTTCATATTTACAAGGTTTACCATATCCAGTCCATAAACCGATACTAGAGGGATCTAGGTAGGCCATCTCATCTTTGGTTTCTTCAGGTTCTGCAAGATTGCTCTCCCCTCTCCTTGTAAAAATCCATTCCAGTTTCTTATTTCGTCCACTTACGAGATCCCATAAAGCTGAACTTCTAAAAAATAAATAGTGTTTGCTAGCTCAAGAATCTGACATTTCTACTTATTCCCTTAAAGTTTCAATAATTGTGGCGTATTTTAAGCCAAGCTACCAACTTTCCTCTAAAACATTTTCCGTATTTTGAGAGTCCACTTTGCCCCGATCAACTCCACCTTTTTTGGTGAAATTTACCGGAGTAGTAAAATCACACTTAAATTTTTAACGATCCAGGGGAAAATCGAAAAGTGAGATATAAAAAGTCCCTTTTTACTTCCCTGAATTTGTCAGTGGTAACTCTTGGTGGGTGAGCAGTGAGCAGGGCTGAACTGTATGGTTATGTAATTACAAATTTTCCCCTTTCAGAATAATATTTTTCCTTAGTTGATCTGATCTGTGTAACACAATGAGTCCATTAAATAGTAGAAAAAGCAGAATATTACTCTTTAATGACTTAAAATACAAGAAAATATTTCCTCCTTGACTTTAACAATGAAATGAGTGCTATTTTAAATAAACACATAAGATAATACTGTAGTGAATTCTTATGTATGAATCTTCGACTATGTTGGTGTGAAATGAAGAAGTCCGAAGAAGATACTTAATCGACATCTTTAACTTTTTTAAGAAGGCATAAATAAAATAGGCTTGCAAAAAATGAGATAGCTTGCAGAGCTGGTAACACGCCATTTTTCAAGACAATAAGCTCGTAAAATTCCCCCAGTTACGCTTTCCCTTCTTCATAAAAGTCAACTCCAACTCCAAAAGTATGTATTGAAAATGTCGGGGTGAGTTATATTAAATATGGTGGACATGCCTTGTAGAGGTATATTGCCAAACGCTTCCATCTTGATATGGTGGACGGACACCTTGAGGATCCTCTTCTCAACCATCTTTTATTGCCCGGTACTCAACAGTCATCAATCAACAAGAAAAATGCCAAAGGTGCGGTTTTACTTTTCTTTCTGTCAGTTCTTTGTTTGGAATGCCGCTTACATCTACTTTGCTCATATTTAATACCCAACCTGCTAAACATTTTACGGACTACAATAATACTGCAGCTTCTTTCTCCGCAGAAAAAAAATGAACTTTATGGGAGTTGCGCACGAATAAAGTATCTTCAGGAACATTCGTATTAAATCCTGCTGCGACAGGTAAATACTTATTCAAATGGAATGAGAGAGAACATCTTATCTCTAAGACAGAACTCAATATGGCTGTAAAGACTATCTAGTATGCATGGCTCGGGTTGTTTTTTATTAAATGATAGCAACTCTAATTACGATTTTAATGATAATCATCATATTTCTCACAAATGTATGTAACATTATTATGCAAGCAAACGCTGTCATATTCAACTTTTACAACAGCTACTGCTTGTAAAATAGTAAAAGCTAGTCATAAAAGCATATTATATAATTGAATAAAATTGTTCATAATGAGGGGGACTGAACTGACAGATGTCATATTTGCAAGATGCCGAGAAGATGCTTCCTAGAACAAGGTTGGTTGAGCCGGTTTCACTCTAATGTGAAACAATTTTACAGTAAAACCACTTGCAATATGGTTGCAAGTTGCAATAATTATGAATTAATTAATGCGACTTGTTGGGAATGTAATAAACTATCATATATGATTCATGATTCATGATGATGATCATTCACTTGTTTCACTTGTGAGGTTGGATTAATTTATTATAATTGATATG
>JAQIXQ010002241.1:0-11232 GCA_034700485.1 Pseudosinella alba | reverse complement strand
GTGCTGGACAAATTGCAAATTATTTTAAAGTGAAGTAACTTTCACATAACCGCATATATACACGCCACGCAAGTACGTATTCAGGGCATGGGAAAATCAATTAAATATTAAGTAAATTACAAAACTGATAATGTAGGTGTAATGACTTTACGTAAGATATGATATGATAAATGAATGAATGTGGCACATTTTTTATTAAAATATTTAGGCTGATGCAAGCCCCCTCTTAAACAACTCAAACAATCTTATCTGGAAGCAATACAGTCAGTAATAAAAAAACCAGTTCACTGATTTTGCACATAATTACACCTTATCATATCAGTTTGATATGGTATTGTAATATAATGCAATATAAAATTCACACATACGAGACTTTGTATCTTATCATCATTCACCGATTTTCATTCACCCATCCATATATATAGTCCGTAGTTTATTCCAACAAGGCTCAGCTACCATTTAATAACTTCCAGGGGCTGGTTGGTGACACACATTTCCCTGGCCCGAAATAAAATAAAATACGTCACATTTTACCCCAAAAATTCTAATTAATAGGCATATGGAGAAGTATACCAAAGTGTGTTGCCGCAGTTCTGCATGCTCTGTAGAAACAAAAAGACACTGTAAATTGACATTTTTGGCCTCCTGTGAGTGAATACGGTGTAAAGTTTGTAAAGTGGTCAACAGAACCCAGTGGACCCTCAGAATTATTAGGGAATTCCAAGATGTCGAATAATCAGGTAAAAAGAGCATTTTTAGCAAAAATATTTCTTCCACAGTGATTTGCATATCTCGAAGATATTCGTCAGATCTCATGTTTAATGTTGTATTTTCCTTAAAGAAGGGTATTTAAATTCGGATCTATGAAATGAACTGATATGAAATGATTTATTATAGCCTATCTCTGTTCGTTGAGTTATGATGTGCCAATTTCCTTTCATTTCATCACTTTAATTTTACTTATCAAAAAATTCGACGTTTTATCAGTAATATTGTGAATCCAATTACCTCACTCACAGTGAGAGTGAGTGACACATTCTTACGTAAACGTAGCAATTTAACAATGATCATGATCAGGTTGATATTGGTGGATGAGGATGATGCAATGTGAAAGTAATTTTTGATAATTTCCCCCCTATCATATCATATCCAATGAAATAGGCAGACTTTAGGTAATTAATATTAAAACATGCAAGCTGTCACATTGTTATCCCAGAGAGATGAGAAGAGTAGATGAGTAAGTCACTTGTCAAATCAAATTCATGTAAAAGTTTATAGCTAATCAACTACCTTTTTTTAACACCTGCCTTTGTTTTAATATAATTTAAATTACTAATACGTCTAGAGTAATTTAGCAAATACTGTATTGTATTGTAAAAGAGTTATCTTATCTGATTCATTATTATCTGATTTATTTGACAGAGCAACGGCAAATCGCCACCACCTTATGGCGTCGATAATTCCGGCTTTGTGAATGATGGGGGTGACTCAGAGTATCCTTATGGCAGCAACTCTGTTGATCCCGCCCCACACCAGTTTTTACCACGAATTGTAAGTCTAATTGTTTGATTGACAACAATGCTTTGACTCGTTTCATGTTACGGTACTTTGAAAATGCATGTATGAAATATAGATCACCGGAAGTGAAATTGGTGGACAGAAGCCCAAGAGTGAGCCCAGTTTAGTGGGAAGTCCAGAGCAGCCCCGATTTACCTCAAAGAACAATGACAATGGCCAATTGGCCACGATTAGCCCTGCTGTGGAGGAAGGGGTAAGTTTATCAGCATCTCCCAATTTAAAAGAAAGTTCATTTGGTGAAAAATAAAATATTGCTTTGATGAAATTTAAAGGGCAATGCCGATGAAAATGATGATGACGACGATGGGACCGGTCGTGACACTTGGGACAACCCAATTGAGTTCCTCCTCTCATGTATTAGTATGAGTGTTGGGCTAGGTAAATGATAAAAATAACAGTTTGACAGAAATTAATGTCCAAATAAGTGTAGCAATTAAATACTAATTGTTCATGTATTCCTCTTCTCAAGGGAATGTTTGGAGATTTCCTGGAGCCGCAGCTCGTAATGGGGGAGGAGCTTTTTTGATACCTTACATCATCGTATTGCTAGTAATTGGAAGACCCTTGTACTACTTGGAGATGTGCTTGGGTCAATTCTCCCGATTCGGTCAGGTCAAGGTGTGGAACATGGCCCCACTCTTCAAGGGAGTCGGTTATGGGTCGATGGCTGGTGTGACTTGCACCGTGTCCTATTACTGTGCGTTGATGGCCATTACCACATATTATTTCTTTGCAAGTTTTGCAAAGGACCTCCCTTGGTCCGTGTGTCATCAGGATAAGCATCCACTAATTGATTGTAATTTAAACGAAACTCAGAATCAATTGGCGAATTTATACTTTACGTAAGTGTTAACTCTTATTTTCCAGGAAATATATTTCAATTAAGTTCAAATTTTTATTTACAGACTAGTAATTGTGTACTCATTCACTGATGACGACTAACGACTGTTTTGTACTATTCATATAGAACAACCGTCTTCCCTCAAGGCGACATTGATGAAGGTCTGGGACAGCTCCATTGGAGGTTGGCACTTACCCTAATCTTCTCTTGGCTGCTTATTTTCTTGGCTCTTGTGAGGGGTGTGAAAAGTTCAGGGAAAGTTGCTTATTTCACTGCCATCTTCCCCTACGTTGTACTATTCACTTTGCTGATCCGTGGAGTGACGCTGAAAGGGGCTTGGACAGGAATCAAAATTTTCTTGGAACCTGATTGGAAGGAACTTTATAATCCTAAGGTTTGGTATGAAGCAGTGTCCCAATGCTTTTTCTCACTTTCAACTGGGTTCGGTCCCGTGATCATGTTTAGCAGTTATAACGGATTTAGACAAAATATTTACAAGTAAGTAATTTGAATGTCATAGGAAGTTACCTGCATATACTTGTCGTGCCTATATTTGGGATACTAAAGGTGTAGCACATGGTGTAACAAATGTGGCTTTTGCATTTTGCAGAGATGTGCTCATCATCAGTGTTATGGACACATTTACCTCACTACTTGCTGGAATCACAATTTTTGCAGTGATTGGAAATTTAATCGAAACAGGTGCTATGGATAGAGATAATATACCCGGGGGTCCTGGATTAGCTTTTGTTCTCGTAAATTAAAAAAAAACATAAAATGCCTCGCATATATATTATATACATCAAAATGATTGAACTTTAAACGAAAATTTCGCAATAACCGTCAATTTTTATATGAATTATCCACAGTATCCGCAAGCTATTGCATCATTCGGATGGGCTCCTCAGTTGTTTGTAAATTAATTAACTAATTAACTAACTAATTAACTAATTCTATTTTTTAGGGATTCTTCATAAATGTCAACTTTATTATTATTATTTTTTATAGGCTGTCCTCTTCTTCCTCATGTTGTTCACATTGGGAATTGGATCTGCAACTGCCCTTTCCGGTGGTCTCATTACCATCATTTGCGATCAGTTTACTAGTTTGAAGCGTTGGATGGTAACCTTAGGGGTATGTCTCTTTGGCTGCACTGCTGGCCTTATGTACGTCACCAAGGTAAGAAATCAATGTCAAGGCCATTGCCTACCAAATCAGTTGTCTGCCTCTGTGTCTATCTAAAGTCTGTAATCATTATCAGACTTCGCCTCGACCGAATTCAATTCAAACAATTAATCTTTCCAGGGAGGATTGCTCATGCTTGACCTGGTGGATCATTATGGAGCTTCCTTCATTATCTATGTTATGGCCATGCTGGAGACTTTTGCTGTGTCGTATGTCTATGGACTTAGCAACTTTTGCAATGATATTGAGTTTATGATTGGGAGAAAACCAGGGATTTACTGGAGGGTATGTTGGGGCATTATTATTCCCATTGGATTGCTTGCCAATCTACTCTACTACCTGATAACCGAGGATGAATATAAATCCGATGGCTACACATACCCAAAAGTTGCCACGAGTAAGTACATCATTCCATCCTTACAAATGGAAATATTTGTAATTTAGTCAATTCAAATTGTAAATTGTAACAACATCTTCTTTTAAATCAATCAGTTTGTGGATGGTTGTTAACTGGACTTGCGGTGGCACTTATTCCTGCCTGGGGTATTCATGGGATCATGACCAGAAAGGCGGTTACGGTAAGAGATAAATTTTACGAGTCTCTTAAACCAACGAAGCACTGGGGCCCACAGAAGCCTACACTTCGTAATGAGTGGCAAGAGTTCCGTGCGAAAAAGGACGCCGAAGACGCGCATAAATCCTGGGCGAGAAGGAATTATATAGGCTAACAATTTCGGTGGCAAAATATCCCTTTTGTGTACATTATTGCGTTATGTTGTAAAATAATATTATGATGATAATTATTAATGAATATATATATTCCCATTATTACATTCCCAACTTTTAAAATAATATTTGCCTACTCGTGTCGAACTTTGTTTCTCTGCATCATCATCAACACGAATGTTGATTATTGATTTATCGGATAATTTCCTACGCATTCAGTGGCCAAATGTTGTCAGCCAAGGTCCGGTCTTTCCTTTAGTAAAAAAATGGCAACGTCAATTCTGCGAAACTGCAGACAAGCCAATTTACATTATTAATCACATTCCATCAAGTTGTTGTTGAACAATAAAACATTTAATACGATCGCAGTTAATGTAATAGATGGCTGGTTCGCTATCAGTTAAATGGACACCTTTGGATAAGGTAATTTAATATACCTTTGTTTACCCACCCTATCAGCAATACGGTTTATGGCTTACAAAGATTAGCATATACCCATGTATGTAAATAATCTGCATAGGTAGGTACATTTATCCATGAAGCAATAAAAAGTTTATTTTTCTAGAAATGAATATGACGACCTATGATTTCTTCCAAATAACTGTAGTAAAATATTTTTCTTTTTATTTTCAGAGGAAAATTATGTTATAATGACAATTATTATGCCATAATGCTCACGGTTCTTATCCACAGACAAGATACTCAAAATCCTCACATTTCCTCGTCCCTCCATTATAAGGGATCCTAGCTTCCCTTCCATTGCTCTCCAGTACAAAGCCTGGGATCATCGTCCTCCGATCATCCTGTTGGATGAGGCACCTTGCAATGTAAATTGTCTCCCTGTCCTTGGTCCTCCCTCCCTTGATGGCATTCCTCGGGATGGAGAAGTCATTTGATCGACTCTCCCAGCGGAAATCGGATTGATAAGGATTTGTGAGAACCTCGAATCTTCCCCTGTATCTCCCCTCCCCTCCCTCAAATGCTGCCCAGCAACTAGGTAGGTTATCCGGTTTAGACTTTCCAATTATGAGATGACCCTCGTGGTAGACACGACAGATGTAGAATGCGCTCCCATCCAATTCATAGCCCCCCTCCATCGGCTTCTGGTAGTGGGCGAGGTGGTTCACATTCCGGAAGCGGTAGCCGTAGCAACCTCTACAATCGTAAATGGCATTGACCCTTTCGATATCAAGGACACTGAGGGTCCTCCCATCGTGACCTCCAGGTCCCAGTGGGATGTTATTTGGGGCAACGGTTGGCTGTGGCCAGTAGCATTCTGTCCAATCAGCCACGAGGCTGACGTAGTCGAACATGGTCTCCATGGCAGCATTGTCCAAGTTGTCTACCTTTCCAGCGAAGCCACCCCCGCATTTGGAGGGGTCCTTGTCAGTATCCCAGTAAATGAATTCATCCCTGTCGGGTCGATCCTGCTCGTGGGGGAAGCCCAGCGCATGCATCATCTCGTGGAGGTAGAAGGCTGGGATGTGGTTGCCACCGAAGGTTATTGGTTGACCTTGGTCCTTGAAACCGCTGAGTATGAAATTGGAAATTAAATTTAGCAATTTCATTAACTTTATGCTGATTTCTTTCTTACATGATCCTCCCTCCATGGGAGCCACAGCAGCCCCCCTTGGTCACAATCAGCCACCAATGGTCAGAGCTCTGCTTCTCCCTGAATTGGACACAGGTCCGGTCGGAAATGTATTGTCCAGCGGATCTCCAGTCATCCTGGTCCCTGGGGGAATCGAAGTTGGGGTTAAATGTGTAGGGAACCACGGCATCATCCCAGACATATGATATGGCGGCACGTCGGTGCTAAATTTTTAATGAATAGGAATATTTAATTATATTTTTATTATTAATTAATTAATATCCTCGGAATTGTGTCTTGACCTACTCTGGAATGAGATGTGTTTTGATCTGGGAACCCCAAAATTCCAGTGACTAGGAGGAGCAAAGCTCCGGCAGATAAAAAGTGTTTCATTTTCCCCTGATTCCAATATTAAATATAAAGAAATGTAGTTGAATAGTAGATGAACAGACTAAACTGACAATGAGTTTGTAAGAAGTTGCTTTATATATAACTATCTAACTTTATTTCATATTTATGCTTCCAGCAGTTAATGCCTTATGCGAGTCCCAAGATTGCTGGCGTCCCTGGAAGCAAGTGGATCTGAAGAATTAGCAGCTTAAATATTTGTCATTCACTCGCTGGTCGTTAATCATCACCATCGTTAGTCTTGTCTCGCTGGAAAGAAAATATGTAATTCAATTTGATATTGTATAAAAATGAATTATTGCATTACAGCATTATTATGCTATAATAATAATGTCGTGGATTGAATACTGATGCTGACTAATTATTATCCCACTCTCTCGTAATTAATTGATTAACCGGCAAGTGTTCGTGGTTACTTACTACACAATATGAATGAGAATTGGAGATGCGATTGCTTAGAATTAGTGGATAATTAATATAATTATGCACCTATATTAGCAGTGGAAAGGGAATTATACAGATTGAATGAAGTGCATATGCCATGTACTCAGTTAGTTCAGATTAGTACGGGATAATAAATTACTTTACTTTTGCTATTAGGTTCCAGATAACCGCGAACACACTGCTTGGTAAGTTCACGGTTGCTGGCTTGGCTTGAATATAACATTATGCTATTTGATAAAACATGGCATGAAATACATGTTGCTAACATTAAGCTAACCTGATCCTGGCTGACCTTGAGAATAACAATTTAAATGCTCGATAATATTCGCAATATTTTTATTGGGTCATTTTGATGGATTGTAAATAATGATGGAAAGATTGTTTCGTGTTCCGGACTCCGGACATTTTTTTTTAAATCGATGAAGTTATTACTATAGCCTAACAATCATTAAATGTATCATATATCAATATCCACTGAAAATAAGAGGATTGTTCTATGGGGCAATGTGAGATATTTAATTGTTCCAAAGGGAAAAAAGAATGGAAAAATTAAACCTTGACGTGGAGCTGTCCGTATCAGCGTATCTTTGTATAATTCATAATGATATTATAACTTATGTTACAACTACGACATAGTTATAGCTATAAAAACATGATCATATTCATGCTTTCACCTTATGATTTTCATGTTACATTGAGAACCTGTCTCGAGATCAGGTTCAAACTTGAACACACAGTAGGTATTTATGTTTTAACTGTCGATATCGTAAAATGAACTTTAATTTACGTTTATGTTTATCCAGGATTATAAAAAGGTCAGAGGCTGTCCAGCCCAAAGCTCAGGCATGCTATTGGGAATGTTTGAAGGACAAACGATAAAACAAAATAGCATATAAATCCTCCGATCAATCAATTAATTTTTGTTTTCATTTTATAAAACAACCCACTTCATCGTTGATGATGACAATGAGCAGTTAATATTGCTATAAAGAAAGCAAGTGCCAAATTAAATTAAACAAGGTCAGATCTTTGACGCCCGGGAGACATCACATCACATCTATATCAGATATGTGAGTATTTGAAACGACAAATATCATTATCAGCGTGTATTGGGATTGGGATTTCCTATTCATAATCCAACTTAAATTACTTCATCTGAATTTACAATATCCTGATAACTGTCAACAGCCATGATTAACCAAGTCAACGTTTTATCAACAAATCAAAATTACTTTGAAGTGTGCTCTATCCAACAGTTTGCCATTCAAATACAACCGATCAATGTAGATAATTGTCATTTAACATAAAGATATCCAGCATCTCAATTATCAAACAGGTATAAATTGGGAGGAAAATGCTGGTTATTCCAGTCAGTGGTTTTTTTTAGAACAGGATTATTAATAGTTCATATTTAAAACCAAGCTCCCTAATTATTTTGATTAATTACACCGGCCATAGTTTTAAATAGGAAAATGGTGGGAATAAAATTACAAGCAGTTATCCTGTTGTTCATAGGTTATGTAGCTTTCCTAGTCGTGGCCACTGCTGGGCCACCGCCGCCAGCAGTAGTGGTCCACCAGGGAAGTGAAGTCCTTCAAAATAATGGTAACAAAAAAATTATTACCCTACTTTGACAAGGTGTCTATGAGATGTAAATAATTTTTAATAAAAGGATCCATTTTATAATTGACAGGCTCAGATTTGAGGAACTTGGGAGAAATTGGAGGAAAAGGGTTCTTCTTGGAAGCTAACCTCACCATGAACTGGACGGTTGCAAGGACTTACTGCCGGGATTCGGGCTTGGCTCTTGCATCCATTGACACGAAGGCTGAGTGGGACTTCCTGAATGTCACACTTGTCCCATATGGGATTAGCTACAGTAAGTAGTGACTTGGACATGAAATAAGGCTAATTTGTGATAGCAGTTTGCTTTTATCCAAAAACAATATATATGATTGACGACGGTTTTCAATTTTATTTTTGAATTCCTGCGTAGGATTTTGGACTTCCGCCACTGAATCCCGACGCCCTTCCATGTTTCTCTGGGATGGGACCAGCAATCATCCTGACGCGTCACTCTTTCCACATTGGTGGTGGGGATCGACAGAAGTGCAACTATGCGTTCTGGGGGCAATTATTGGGTCGGGATTTGATGGGGATCACTTGGATGCGGAAGTTCATTACTGCACTGAAAACCATTATGTCCTATGCCAAAAATTACTCTAGCAAATTAACACAAATTGGCTGATTACCGATTATCTTGATTTATATGATTTAAATGCATTACATATTCTTAGACCATTAATTACAATTTACTCATATTCTAAATAATAGTGACATAATTTTATTCATTTAATTATGCAGCAATTAAAATGTTTAAAATGCCTTAACATGGGTAATTTAATAATTATCCATCTTGAACCTAACCTGTCATTTTCCCAAAGCGGTTTATCACAAGAATTTCAACATTTTGGACCGACTCGTGCTCTTCTCCCTCTACAATTATTAACGAGACTTGCAAATTCTTGGAAATACTTGAGCCACTTATGATTGGAGGCTTCGAAATTTTGTAATATAATCTATTTATTTATTTATTACACAACACCAGAGCCCTATCCCAATGTCATTATCCTGCCTGGGAGATAAATCTAGCTTTCGGAATGGGAAATAGCAACTATTTTCATTCGGGTGGTTACCAGAGAAAACTGTCGTCCTGTTATTAATATGTGTTGGTTACTAGCAACACATGACAAGGGTAATTTAGGAATTAAATTATGGAAAAATGAATCCCCATCATATCTATATTGTTCTGTTCCACTTTAGCGCTCGTGACACGTTGAAATTAAATGTGGTAAATGAGGATTGGGATGCCTCATTGGCAGATGCAATTCGGAAGAAGTTGCCCGTGGAAAATCTGACCTTTCTTATTTGGCATGGGGCGAACTGGAAGCATATTAACAAACATTAACGAAACTTGCTCCATATCGCAGCATCAGGAGGAAGCGCCTTTGCCCTGAATTATTTCCTGGAGTTTGGCGAGCTGGATGTGAATGCCGTGGATGAGGATGGATGACCCCGCTTCATCTAGCTCTGAGGCACGAGAGGAATGGAAAGTTCCTGGTGGAAAAGTGCAAGCTGTTGCTGTTGGTTAAAAATGGGGCGGATGCGGGGGATTGGAATCTTAGATAAGAAAGGGAAGACCCCCTATGGGCCCTAGCTGTGGAACATCCATATAAAGGAGTGAAAGCTGAACTACGGAAGGCGCTTCTGAGTGAATTCTTTGAATCTGGAAAGGAGGGTGACGGGGAACAGGAAGATCGAGTAGAAAGCGTTGATCCAGCGTTAACTAATAATACTTCACTGCAGCGTAATCCAAATCCAAGCAGAGGAAATATGAATAGACGAGGGAGGGGCCGTGGAAGAAACCGCGGGTGAGGGAGGAAACAACCCCAGGTTAACCTTAATAATAATGGCATGGTTTAAGAATATTAAGGCTGGATAAGACCTTTTTATCTTGTTTGAGCTTTTTACAATTTGCTAATAAAACTTTAGATATCGTATATTTCTGACTGTATTTGGTGAATTTGTAATTGGTTTTATTTTGATATTAAAATTCTGGCTAGGCACCGTTTTGACTTGTTTCTCGGTTGGCTTTTCTTGTCTAATTATCTTTCATGTTTTTAAATTAACGCTCATCTACCTTTAAAAAACCAGTAGACCATTTGTAATTACATATTTCGCTTGCTACATATTAGATATAAAATCTTTAACATTTAAAATATATATCGTTAAATAAAATATAATTTGTTTAAATATAATTTGTGCGTTTTTATCTCGATATTATAATATGACTGTATTTTTTTACTCGGGGTTGGCATGCTCAACGTCATCATCTTCCAGAACACTACCCTGACCGTGAGGAACCTCTGTTTTGCCCCTTCGCTGCAGCACTAATTGCAATCCGAATGTTTTGCAGGAGCTGATCAGGCTTGATGTTGGCACTGTCCTTAGTTTCCTTTAATTGCTGGCGCAGATCCTGTTATGTTTTGAGTGAGGCGTTCTCAATTTTCAGGGAACGGGTTTCCCGGGGAGAATATATTCTCCATGCTTTGCCATTGACGCTAGGGCCCTATCAGCCAATATCAGAAAAGGATATCGTAAAATGTATTAGGATAGATTTGCAATTTTTACATGCCATGATTATCTATGCTATCATCGTGACCCTCTTCTCAGTACTTCACATTGATGCAAGCAGGAAAATGTAAAATGTATGTAAAATTGCAAATCTATCCTAATATTCGATGAAAGTATTGCAGCCATAATCGACACTTAAATATTTTAAATAATTTGGATATCAGAAACTATTGAAATGAAATGAAATAAGATGGGTTTCTGCTATTTTGCTGTTTTAAAATTTTAGTAATTTTTATGATGAATGCAAATATTTTTTATTACTTTT
>JAQIXQ010002240.1:0-11234 GCA_034700485.1 Pseudosinella alba | reverse complement strand
TAAAGGACGCCAATTCCTTGCTCAGTTTATCCCATTCGTCGTGGGTTTCGATGGTGGCGAGTTCCATGTTGAAGGAGATGCAATAGTCTGCAGCTTCTGTCCAATTCTAATTGTTATTTTTGTTATTAAAATATATAATTTTGAGCAGCGTATAATTAAGGAGATTGGAGTAATTTGAGTTCTCATTTATTTTAATACCTTTGAAATATCCTTGGAAAAATATGCCTTACCGTTAACCACAGTCACGAAATCCAGTTGCCTGGGGTTGGGATAATTAGTCCCTGTCAAATTTGAACAAAATATATACTAATCATAATTTCAATCCCCAGGAAATGATTACGATTATAGTCCAAAATATTTATTATTACTCAGTGGAGGATTAGCTTACCCATGACCATTTCAGTCTCACGTTGATTTGATACATCAACAGCTCCAGTAATCTTGTATGCAGGAAACAGCACGGCCACGGCTAATATCCCATTTGACCACATTGCCGAGCAGGGACCCTCCGAATTCGGGAACACTGTTTGTTTCTAGAAAAAACTGATTGGGATGGGAATTGGGAACTGGGAAATACTAACTTGGGCTGGTATTTTTGGTATTCAAGTCCTGAATGTTGAGCGAATTGTGATAAGTTGTGCACGTGTGCTGAAGCCTTTTATATCGTCTCCAATGTATGAGCAAGAGTAATCAAAAGACAAATTTGCAAACTTACACGTTGCTGAAATTACTTTTTAATTGCAGTTCCTGTAAAATAAGGAAGCAGAAACTGGAAAAGGCTTTGGAAATAATAGTTTATGTCATCATATCATAAGTATTTTTGCTTGGCAAATCTTCATAATAATTCCAATTAGTATCATATCATTCATTATTATTATCATATCATTGCACATGGCTCACAAAGAAAAACTGGGCTCTCGGAACAGGATGAGGTTGTGGGTCCGAGATTATCCGAGCACAGGATATGGAGACATGACAGGATAACCACTTCCGTCCGTATTTGGGACAGGAATGCAGCCGTGGATACACCTGGACCATGGGAATCGAGTGGCTTCAGCAGCGTTCCTCCGGAGTACTTCTTCCATCCTGGTGAGACTGGCCTATAAGAAAATGACTCTTGGGGTAAAATGAGATAATCCTGATATCCTGATAAGCCTCCTGATATGTACTATTATTCCAGATATTAGCTTCTTTCTTTCCCAATCTTGTTCTCCCTTTCACTCGTGAGTTTATGCTCGAGCAACAAGTGAACTGTGGAAATTCCGAGATATTTAGGAAGATATGATATTGTTGTTGACAGATAGATGCAACTCACTTTCTTGGCACGGGTTGGGTTGGTGGGTTGTTGGAAGTGGGAGCGATGAAGAGTAAATATTAAATGACGACAGCATCTCTTCCCCCTCCCGTCTTGTTCCCTTCGTTAACGGAATCTTTTGTCAAGGTGAAGTGTGAGACGATTCCCGTACTGTGACAACAACATGTCCCGACTTATGCCGGATGTTTAGTAAGTATTGCAGTTGTTGTTAGGTGAGACTGATGTAGGGCATGGAGTTGTGTCTTCCTGTAATTCCATTGCAAGTGTAAATCTAGCTTTTCATGAAATTGGCAGAGAAGTTCGATAAAAGAATCAGGATGGAAATGCGTTATGAATATATTTTTGCAAACTACAAACACATGTTAGTTACCGATATTGATTTGAACCTTCTACGATCTTTTAGTTGGATTAGCTAATTTAAAATTCAACGAAATGAGGTTAGCCTATCATCACTGGAAACTTACTAATCTAATTAATTTAATATCGAACTGGGATTAATATTATGTCATTAAAGTCATGTCATGTCATAAAATTGTTTAAGTAATTATGTTCGTGTGTTGAGTAGCGAATATCCCATAATATTTATTTTTCCCAGACTGTGGGTTGCGCAATAACTTCCTTCATAATTTTCATTCGGGGTGGGACAGGGAATATTGCCTGACCCGTCTTCTATGTTAGCAAATGCCTGATGTATCAGCCTGACAAACCCAAACCAGACATTACGTGTTTTTCAAAATTAGTTTAAGAGATTGTCGCGCTGTTGTCCAGAGGTTTGAGGAGGGCTTGGAAAATTTTCCAGACGTCACCAGACTTTAAATAGATATTATATCGAAATATTAAATCTTTATAACAGACCGATACAAAGACTGGTCAGTTTCCATACTGATTTCAAGTTAGTTCAGGGAAGAAGAATTCCATCAAGGAAATATTTCAAACTCCCAGCCATGATGCAGTCAGCAGTGCCCTTGATGAAATTGCATATTCGGCTACTAGCCAAATTAGCCATTTCTCCATACGATTGGCCACCCCAAAATGCACTCCCTGATTTGGTCACGTCCAAGAAGATGATGACCTTTTATAAAATCAATCTCGGCCTCCATGCCCTTTATGGGACAGTCATCTCCATCAACTACCTCCATTCCCTGCATGGTATGGAAGTGTTCCAAAAAATGATAGCTTTACAATTCTGCGTCATTTGTTGGCTAGGACTGGCCTTCAGGCTGAACTATGAAATCCAAGATGGGAAGGAATTGGTGGATGTGATTGTCGCATTTGATGGTTTCGAGAGGAGGAACCGAATCGGTAATATTTTTATTTTAGCTACAAAAATTCTCTCAATTTGAAATGTTAAATCAATTGCAATTAATATGTATGACAAATTGTAGCGTCAAATGGACGTGGGAACTCCTTTACAAAATTAATACAGCTAACGGGACTGGCTACTGCCATCCTGGTCCCTATTCTAATTGGAGCCCTCCTGATTGCCAAACCACTCACGCCTCCTTTTCTTGGACACGCCGTTCTCAAATGGAATGAGAAATGTTGTTCCCCTGGACGGATTGCTCTTCGCTGGATGTTGATTGGATTGGATGTATACATTTGGACCTCCAATTTCGGAAATGGGACTCTGTTTCCGTTAAATGGTTGCTACGTTCTGATGCGATGCTTGCAGCGGTACTTGGAACAGGTCCGGATGACCTTCGGGAGCAATGGGGTTTCAGACGGCTTACAATTGTACAGGCAAATCCAGTTATTGGGCATCATCTACAATGACGTCTTTCAAGCCATTTGTCGTCCCAGTCATCATGCTTGGCACTAACTTGACCATAGTCATTTGCTTGTACACTTGCGTCAAGCTTCAGAGATCCATCCCGATGCCCGGCTTTACCATCTTCCCATTCCTGCTTGTGGACTCACTGCTCGCGGTCAACATGATCAAAGTAGCAGCCGGGGTTCTGGCGGAATCTAGGAGATGCTTGGCAGTGCCAAGAAGTAACTTGGGGAAAACAACCGGACAAAGACGGATGGCCAGTTCGATGCAGAAGGTGATGGTCAAGTTTGGCTCCACCAACTATGTTGATGCGCTCACTCCATTCAACCTCACAAACCATGCTCTAAGCAGTTGTGTTACATTAATGTTGACAACTTAAACGAAGTATGGGAACATGAAAGTTGCAGTGTAGTGCAATTGGGGATAAAAAATCAGTCAAGTACCTATAGTAATATTGATATAACCTCTCAAAAATAATTTTACTATATTTGTCAGTTTAATACTTACTGTTGGCGAATGTATAGCGTTTCTTGATATATGATGAAATATTTCTAGCCGTTAAGCAAAATCATTGCATTATTGTATAAATGCTGCTGGATAGTATATATTATGTCATAATAATTTATAATATGAAATATCAAAATTATTTTTTTGTCACCTGTTTTAATAATTCCTTGGAAATAGAAGCAAAGTATGTATGTTTAAATTGAAAATAAATCTAATAACTTAAATGAGGACATCAACAAATTTGAAAAGGTAAATTGTAAATTATCCACCATATTAGCATGAAAGCAACAAGCAACTTGCAGTTTTTTTGCAAACAATAAGAATCCCTAAAATTGAGGTTAGTGCAATCCTTCAGACAGGAACTATTTGCATTACAACAACAACTTGCTTTTACCCCAGCGCCAGCAATTTTCATGGATTATATTGCGCATGCTGCTGCATCACTCTCACAGTCACCTGCTTCGAGAATGGTGTAGATGGTTGCACAGGTTGTTGGCTCACCACGGATGGTTCCGACAGTTCTTTGATTTGATGCCTTTGAGTAGCTCTTACGAGGGGATGTAGCTATTCAAAAGAGGACCATATCATTAAGACTTTTTCTTGGCAAATCTGTAAAATACTTCAAATTTGGAATGTGAACCTTACAATTGTGCACGGGTCACAAAGATAAGTTGGGCACTCGGAACAGGATGAGGTTGCGGGTCTGTTGAAAATGCAGTAGTTGCAGATGAATCCATCCTTCTCCTGCAGGGGAGGGTATTTATCAAACAATTCTACTTCCGGAATGCTCTTGTGGGAAAGTTGATCTTCGGATATGGGACCTCGGCAAGTGGGACAGGAAAGGGGTGAACCTGCAATCAAATTATTAAAGATATCAAGATACATGTCGTATTTGCAACTTGTAATGGAATGGGCTTGATGTAATTTAGCATACCCGACTTTTTCCTGGCTAGGAACTCTGTCGCGCATTTATCCGAGCACAGGATATGGAGACATGGAAGAAGAATCACTTCCGTATTTGGGACAGGAATGCAGCCGAGGATACACTTGGACCATGGGAATCGAGTGGCATCAGCAGCGTTCCTCCGGAGTACTTCTTCCATCCCGAAGAAACAGAACCTGACTTATGGGGCAAAGTGAGACAGCGAGCTTTCCCTTTCTGATAATATTATTCTAGACTTTCATCTCTTTCCCAGATAGGTTCTCCCTTTCACTCTGCAGTTTATACTTGAGCAACAAGTGAACTGTTGGTATTCTTGCAGGTGTAGGTAAATATGGTGTTGTTGTTGACGGATGCAACTCAATTCCTCAACTACTGATCCAATTCAACTTGTCCTGTGAGGTCAGGCACGAGTTGGGTTTGGGTTGGGAGTGGGAGCGATAAAGAATAAATTGTGACTAGCGTCAACATCTCTCATTCCCTTCTTTTATATAATCTCATGATAAAAAATTTACGACGATTCCGGTGACAACAGCAATAACATTGTCCCGAGTCCCGACGTGTGTCGGATGCCTCCAATTCCATCCACTTCAAACCTTTCCGAAGAATCCAGAGATCAAAAATAAATTATGCTGGAGTTTGGGATAAACAACTTTCTTTTTTATAGTAATAAAAAGTAGGGAGGAAAGCAACAAGCAAATTCCAAGGAGGGGAGGAAAAGTAAAAGTTTATGAAGAGAAGAAGGGTGAGTTGAGTTGCTCATTGAATGCCTTTCATCCACCTCATCTCATTAGCTCAGCTCAGCAGCAAGTTATATGTCTATAATAAAAGGACGGAAACGCTTTATGAATGTATTTTGCCAATAAAAGGGAAAACTGAATGTAGCGCATCATCAGCATCAACCTATCCATCTAGAATCGTGAATAAATTGGGGAAACGCGAGACTGACATTTATAACGTGTTACTTTACTAGTTACTACAAGACAGTAGTGCATTATAATGATATTAATTACAAAAATTAAATCAAAATGAATAATAATTATATTTACTGCCCCTATTCAATCAATTTTTGCTATGTAAAATGCGGACACAAGGAAATTGGGATCATATCCCAAGTGCTCCTTATAGTAGCCATAGCAAATCTTCACATCCAGCTTCCCATTTTTAATAGTCTGACCAGTCTTGAAATTAGGTTTAAGAAAACCAACAGTAGCATCACCAGTATACTCGAACTCCAGGATGGTTTCCATCCCCCGACAGAAATTAGAATAGACTCGGATGTCCAACTCGGCCCAATATTCCACATCATTTACCCAAACATTGAATCGCTGCGGGATGGAATAATAATAATAATTTTCAAATAAGCTTATCATCATCATCGTCAAATTGCATTTTCATTTAAAATTAAATTATTTCAAAACTGACCCTTTTGACCGGTTCTTTCAAAATGGTCTCCGCCGTTTTGATGCTCATCTCATAAAAGCCCTCCTCGCTAATATTAGCATGGTAAGTGATGCACCTTTTATATTCCTGCTTCTGTGCTCTGGAAATCATTTGGGTGTTGTACAGATATTGATCCTTCGGATGGACGTTGGTCACCCCACCTGGGCACCTCACTTTATTCTTCTTGACAACCGAGCGGATCTTATCCTTGTCGGTGAACAAACTCTCATCATTCCAGCTACTGTACAGGATCCCGCGGGAGTCTTCAGTTTTGTCCCCGCCCATGTTCACCGCCAACAAGACTTTGGCCACCTCACAGTCCCCGTCATCCTCCGTCATGTTGCTGTAGCAGTAAAAGTCCCGAAATTCTGCGTAGAACACGTTGGCCCTCCTGCAGCCAGTTAGACTTCGTCGGAAGCTACACTGGACAAAGATGGGGGCGCAGACCCCATTATATTGGGTGGGGATGCAGCTAACAGCCACACAGTCTTGATACTCGTTATATGTGGTTGGGATCCCAGCGCATTCTGACTTGGGGTGGCGATCCGTGTTGGAAGTGGGTGAGAAGGTGGTACTGGACACAGTTGTAGACATGGCTGACGGCGAAGTTGTGGTTGTGGAAATGGATGACATGGCGGTGGCGGTGGTTGTAGTCGTCGTAGTGGTGAGGTTAGGTGATTCTGTGGCCATACTGGCGGGTCTGGAGGTTGTGGTTGTCATGACCGGGGTGATTGGGCTACATGTCCTGTTCCCCTTGTCCACCTTGCATATGTCCGGTCCCACCAATTTTGCCAGGTAGAAGGCGCTAATCATATAGCCGGGGTGGTAGTCTTTGCTCTCGGGTTTGTTCCCGTAGCAGAAGCCAAGCGAGACCTTACAATCCTGCGGGATTGACTGTCCGGCTCCAGTGGAGGTTGTTATGATGCCGTCCTCTATTTTGAATTCCGTGACGATTTCCACTCTTTCGCAGTGTCTGGCATAGCGCTGGACTTGGAACTCCTCCAGGATGACAAGGTCATTCAGGCGGACGTTGAAATGATTATTTGCCATTTTATTTCCCATGGATTTAATGCTCAGCTCATATCGGCCATCTTCACTCAGGTTCACATTATAATACAGGCATGTACCCTTGGCCGCCTTCCCCTTGTCCCCAACTATTCCAGTTGAGTAGAGCTTCGCCCCACAGGTCAAATTTTTCAATGTGGATACGTTTTTCTTGCACATGTCGCCCATCTGCGTTTCGTTTAAGACCTGTCGGGAGTTGGCCGAGTCGGTGAAGAGACTTTCAGAATCCGATTTGTATACGATTCCCCTTCTACTATCATTGTAACTGCAGTTGGCAGAGGAGCACCCGGCATTCACTGCAAGGATGACTTTCTCCACTTGGCAGTGGCCCTGGTCCTTGTCATGCAGGAAGTAGCAGAGTTGTCCAGCCTCATTGTAGAAAAGACTTTTCCTTCGGCACCCAGTCAGACTTGGCTTATGTCTGCAATCTAAAAATTAAAAAAGGAGTCAAGCAAGAAATTGCATTCCACTAAAAATGCATTTTTTGTAGCCTTTTCCATACATTGATATTTTGGCTGGCAGGAGCAATAACTAGAGCTGTAGACACATCCCGCCTCCATGCATCCCCTAGGGTTAGCTATTAGCGAGGGCAAACCACAATTAGTACTTAGAATGGTTTTATCGGTGCAAATGTCCTGGGCCGTGGGATTCCCGTCTCTTGGACCGCCTTCCAATTCGGCAAGGTAGAATGCAGATATCAAATAGTTGGGGTCATATTCCACGGTTGGGGTTCCGTCGCCATAGCAGAAGCCAATATTAATCTTCTTGTCACACATTGGTCGACCGGGGAAACCGGACACAGTCAGACGGTCTTCCTTGATCTCGAGTTCGATAATGAGCTCCATTCCGGTGCAGCTCTGGACATAGTTGCGGATGTTGAACTCGGGCACGATGACCATTCCATTCAAGCGGATATTAAATTGCTAAAAACATGGTTTAGTTGGAATTAATTTTCAATCTTAAAGTTTTTCCTGTAATATTAAAGTACAACTTACTCGCGTCGTGTTCCCTGCATTGATAAAGGACTCTGCAGTTTTAATACTCAGTTCATACTTTCCATCTCCCGGAAGCTCCGCATGATAACTCACGCAGCGACCCCTTCCCCATTTCTCAGTCCTCCCAATAATCTGGTGAAAGTAGAGATGCCAATCCGTTCCGGAGCCACTGGGGCATTTTGTCTCCTCATTTTGGACGAGGGTCCTTGTGGCCTCATCATCCGTGTAAATTTTCGTCCACCACTCACTAATATGCTTGATTCCTCTGCCATCGGTCAGACTTGTCCCTCCGAAGTTGACGGCGAGGGGGACACTTTTGACCCGGCAGTAGCCCTTGTCACTCTCCTCAACAGAGTGGAAGATCACACCGCCTCTGACGTAGTAGGCGTTGGCGCGGCGACATCCGGATATGCCGATTCCATTGAGGCAATCTTTAAAGTTATTTAGCAATTAATATTTGTGCGACTACAATTAGCGCCTCTTTAAAAAAAATTACTGACCTTGATATGGAGGTCGACAAGTATTGTTGACAATGCTGTACTCGCATCCCGACCTCTTACAGGTCACTGCGTCATTTGACAGTGATGGGGATTCACATAATTTTCTATTTTCATTCACATTTCCGTGGACCAAATATTCCCCATTGAAAATTATTAGGAAGGAGATGATGTTGGTAATGCTTTTGCGAAACATTTTAAACTTAAAATAACATGCCTGGAGTAAATCCAAACGATTAACTGACAAATGTTTTGGAATATTATGACATGACATTACTATACACGCGGAGGCAATTATTAGAAGACAATTTGTCCCAATATATTTTATTGATCCGGTGCTAATGACGTAGACTAAATTTTATCGAGATCATTAAACTAAAATGCATGTTTTAGTTACGCAAACTGGGGAACTCTGACTCAGCTTGTGTTCCACAACTTGAGAATCCGTGAATCCATAAAACAATTTATGTGCGTCCCAATTGTTTTTTCTTATCTAGAATTGTAAGTATCATATTTCCATACAAATTATTGACATGATGAACAGTTTTAAACATTTTTATTTTAATAGAAGTCGAATATTAATGGTAAGGTCAAATGCAATAATGACAGATAAATAATAATAATTACAATAATAATAATTACGCTTCTCATTTCCTATATTCTCATATTACCCCATCATAAACTATATTAGATCATCACATCTTATCACCTCCGTTTCTCCAGCTTTCAGTTCTGCGTGTGGCACAGCTATTTGCAAGAGAAGAAAGTAATACATAAAATGTTTATGCTTTCTCAGTCAAAATCGATATATTAGCTTAGGCTCTTCCGTAATATAAAATACTACAGAGAACAGAGAACTGTCAGGCAACGAGTCCAACTTACTTTTCTGATAGACTTCACCGTGCACATTGCCAACGGAGCGTATGAGAGGCAGGTGAGATCGATGGGGATCAATGTTTGCCCGTAATTGTCAATACAGGCTTCCAGCGCCGTCTTGTAAGCTTCTCTGGTAGCTCCGGAAGCTTGGAAGCCACTCAATATATTCTCCTTGTGGGGATTCCCGTTCCCATCAATCTGAAAATGAGATAATATATTTAGATTTATTTTAGCATTTTATAATGAAAAGCACAAAAATGGTGAATTATATTTGGATTTAATGTCATATCCATTCCTTACCAACCCCCCATTTTCCATGAAGCATTTTGCAAAGCAAGGAAGATTAGCCGGGGTCATGTCAGCCATTGAACTGATCCCGAATGCCTGGCCACATTTCTTCATTCCGGTGACGAGCTGGTCGGAAATTGTAATGGAGTGATCCTTGCATTCCAAAGTTTTTTCTGGGGTCACCTGCATACAATTTAATTGAAGGATAGTTGGTCATTTAAATACCAAATATATGAAGGAAAATAATTTCATTTCACTTTTGCAAAGATTCTGCTTTTACCAAATTCACTTCCGAAAGGAGAATTACGACTGCAGAAATAACAATCTTTATTTGAGCTGCGGGGGATGCCATTTTTCAGATTTGTCTTTTCTGAAACCTTCAAGATAAAGGATTTTGTTATAATTCCGCAACCAAACAAGAATTTGTAATTGACATTATCCCTCAACACATTCGGGGTTTTATAGCTAAATTTCAATTGGTAAATAGGCATATTATAAAAATATTTCGTAAATGTTTTATAAAAAAAACATCTACAATTCATATTTACATGACGCCATCAAAAATGATTGGGTTGGCTTTGGCCATAGTCTATGGCCCATAGATGAAGGTTTCATCTATGTGCCTTGGCTTGGTAACTGAACTTGTGACGACAGTTGAGTTCGATGACGTGCTAAAGTTTTCTATGACGACATTGTCTATTTTTGCCTACTCTATTATTATATTTATTAATCATGGCCATGGCTAATGCAATTTCGTTACGATATAGTGGTATCAATTTTTGCATGCGCCATAACTCCTGCAATTTTCAGTCGGTCACAAAGAGCTAAATAACAATGGGAATATGTAATTGTCAGACGAGCAAAAAAATGAAAATTACTGGGGAAGCACATCATCGGCTTATGTAATAAAATGATTGAACTTATTCCAGTAGCAAATGCTCTGGAGAATGCATAATGTTAGAAATGGATTGGGAACTGAGAGTGACGTTGACATTCGAAAGTCGAATTTTCTAAACGACGCCAAAAGGCGAGAATTATGATTTATGTAAAATTGTTTGACATTCAAATGGTCACCGATCTGATGGAATTCGGAATTTACCAATATAAATAGGATGCTAGAGTTGCAGGAAATTATGCAAGAGTCTGACTCTAGACGAGCAGCAAAAATAAAAAAAGCAACAAGTCAGTTCAATCCACATTGATTTATAAAGCTGGAATTTATCAAGTCACAATGAAGCTGGAATTACTTCTTGGAGTTGTCCACCTCGTATTCCTTTCGGAATCATCGGCATCTCCTATTCATTCTAACTCAGGTTAGTTTCCAAAGACGACAAAATTATAATTAACTAGTTGGCGATTAAAAAATTAACATACGAGCTTCTATATTCAACAGCCTTGTCCAGGAACACTGCACCAGAGGATGAGGCTCCTCATTTTGACATGGATCACTCTAGACATGTTCTTGTGAAGCGATCCGACATGGACATGTTCAAAGGGTTACTTGGAGGGGGAGGGGGAGAAGGCGGACTTGGTGGGG
>JAQIXQ010002239.1:0-11235 GCA_034700485.1 Pseudosinella alba | reverse complement strand
CGAAGTCATGAAGTGGCCATGTCTGTACCACTGGGGAGGGGTCAAAGGTCAACGGAGTTGACCACCGGCCACTAGTACCTAATATTGAGATATATTTTAGCGGTTAGCAACAACCCTTGTTCTGGATCATGCTGTGCCCACAAGTTGTGGGCCACAACCCCCATGCAACCAGCAAATTACACTCACTCAAACATATTCTATCTTAATAATCATCTTAACAATTTTCAATCCTTGAAGGAGTTAATTGTGAATAGTTGGAAGCAATAATGGATACTTTCCAAATTGTAGTGGGAAGTGAAGGTGGGAGTTGAATAATGAAGCATATGCTTCATATATATTCAAATAACCTATAATTTATAACCAAACTAACTGTGTTTGCCCGTTGCAGAATGCCCTATTACGGATGTCTGGTCAATCGTTGGGAAATGCGCGGTTCTTCAGGAGAACTGGTCCGATTTTGCCAGGTATTTGGGGATTGATAACGGCCAGATCAAAAAGTTTGGACGTGACATGCTGCTGGACAAAATCACTTATTCAGACCTAATCTTTAACGTGTTGGAGATATGGGTTGCGGGAATTGGAGAAGATGCGACGCTGGCTGCCCTTTTGCATGTCTTGGAGGATGAGTGTCATGCGACTAAAATTGGAGGTAAGTAAAAATGAAGACTTGACCATACTGAATTTTTGCCTCATGCTACAATTTAATTCAGCAGTAACTAATGAAGCTTGTACGCATATCCGGAATTCAAATATATTGTTGCTTGACGCTTGCAGAA
Organism: Pseudosinella alba; assembly: GCA_034700485.1. Classification (NCBI taxonomy): domain Eukaryota; kingdom Metazoa; phylum Arthropoda; class Collembola; order Entomobryomorpha; family Entomobryidae; genus Pseudosinella; species Pseudosinella alba. The sequence continues at coordinate 10,459 of JAQIXQ010002239.1, read as the reverse complement.
TCACTCCGATCTCGCTTTTTACAATGCAAGTCGCCAAAACAGAACAATGGATTGGGTCACAATATCCCGAAACGGCCCAGCTATTACATTGGTCGAACCCTCATCACAAGAAATATAATTTCACATGCCATTTTTGAGCAAAATTCCACTGCCATCTTCCTCATCAAGGGAATGAGCCGTCCGGAACTGAGTAAACTGTTGAAGGACAAAATAACTGGCGACTCGAAAGAGCAGATCCGGTGCACCAATATTGAGCCAAAGTTCATTATCCTTAATCAGGGCAATCATTTTGACAAGATTTGTGCAAAAACTGACGAACCCGTTCACTTGCTTCAGAAGGAGGGCGATGGTAGACTACGATGGATAAGATCAAAAGGTGACATAACTTACCTACAAGGGTGCATTGACAATAGCGCACAGGATGAATTGAACGAAGAAGCGTTTTGCCAAGCTTTGGCAAACCAAAGGGCCGCCGTGTGCATTTCCGATAGCCCGGGAATGGGAAAGTCATTGTTGCTTGCAAAGCTGGGCCATATAATGGGGGAAATGTTCCCAAGGAGAAACATTTCATTCATTGATCTCACGGAGTTTATAAGTCTAGTGAAGCTAGTTGGGATTGAGAATATAATTGATTCGATTACCGAGGTTTTGAAAACAAAGTTCGGATGGACTCTTTCCGAGGAACTGGATTGGGTTGAACTGGATCAAGATGACGAAGAATCCATTTCCTTTGAGCTCTTACTCGATGGCTTTGATGAGTTGGACTCCCGTGACCATGATTTGGCTTTTGAGATCATAAAAATGACTCAAACTTCTTTTAAATCCATTAGGCTTTGGGTTACCGCTCGTCCCCATGTACTTGGCGAATTGGAGCGACATTTATGTCAACTTGGTTACAACATCCGCCCTTTTAACCTTAATGACCAGATCAACTTTTTGACAACATATTGGTGCCAAAAGAAAACACTGCACAAAGAAAAATGCCACAAGTTTGCAAAGCATTGTCTGGAGACCCTCAAGTCGAAAATGAATTCTACCGACCAGGACATTGCCGGCATCCCACTCCAGTGTCTTCTAATAGGAGAATCCTATGTAGAGGACGCAGTTGAGTATGCTCGATTGGACATTGAAAATAACACACGGATTGCAGCTAATATGGAAATCGGAACAATCTCAAATTTATATCAGAGCTTAATAAGAAAAAAGTTTAGCAAATATGAACTAATGGAGGGTGAGAGTAAATTTAGTGAGAGAGAGCTGATGACTGTTCATGCTAGGCTTAGTTGGGCTCTGATATTTCCCGAACACATGGAAGAACTGGGTCAAGCATGTGGTCCAGTTCTAGAAAATGAAATGGAGCAAGTTTTAAAGGTTGGAATTTTGGAATTCTCCAATATATCGCAGTCGATAAGGTTTATGCATCGAACATTTGCGGAACATTTCGTTGCTTGGTTTGTTCTTGATGAATTAAAATCAATGAGGGATTCCAGGGCCGGACTGCCTACATGCTTTATTCGTGTTTTGGACAGTCGCAACAGAGTTGAAATGCGACTAGACTCCTTCAAATTCACTTACCCAGTGATTACCTACTTCATCGACTCTCTAATCCCCGATCTCCTCTGTTTACCCGGCCCTTCCAAAACTCAACCTCGTGGGGGAAATTCTATCCGCGAAACAATATTTAATTCCATTGTAAGTCGGTTTCCGAGCATTTTAACTTTCTCCGAAAATTCCAAAGTTCAGCTTCCTTCAGCGGATTTCAAACTTAGGGTAGCACATTCCTGTGTCAACGCCAACTATGTCAACATGTTTAACCTTTTATTAAGGCTGGATGTTTTTGGGGATCAGGCCAGCAAAATATTTGACAACAAATTTGTCTGCCTTTCCATCTGGAATTCTAGCTTAGAACTTGTAAAGCCCATGCTTAAGATTTTTCAACACCACCAAAGATTCGATTATTCCGTTGAGGTTGAACTACTTAAGACAGCAATCAAGCGGGGAAAATACTCCATCCTGGAATATCTCCTGAAGGAACGAGACCTTGCACGAATTGTGGAGATGCGGACTGATGAAAGTCTTGATTTACTACAAGTTTGCGTAGAAAATTCGAAGACTGAAAATGAAGCAGAGGTAGAGGAAAAACTTAACGTGCTTCGATTGCTAGTTGGAATTAATCCCACCCTGCTGGAAAGGAATGGTGGTCTTTGGAATGAGAAGCCTCTCCTCTCTTTTGGCGTCCACATTCAGCTACTGAAGGAACTTATTAAGTTGGAAGCAAATGCGCTCGCCCAAGATGTCAAGGGTAATACCGTTCTCCATATGAATTATAGCAGAAATCATCTATCAAGTAAGGACTACCATGAATTGGTTCAGATCGTCGGAAATGAACATCTCAAAAAATTGGTTCCTTTAAAAGGGGAGGGTGAAGATACGCCACTAATGTCAATACTTCGATGGATTGATCCTACACTGGAAACCCTCCTAAGTTTTAAGATCTCCGGTGCCTCTTTCAACAGTGTCGATGCTAATGGGGACACAGTTTTGACAATTGCTGTTGCCAACGGACGGTCGACCAATAAATTAATTGAATTCGGAGCCCAGATTAATCGAAGTCCGTTGAGATGGGTAGCTGGAATGCTTGGCCTGCAGCAAAAATGGAGAGGAAGGAAGACACTTCACCATCACGCTGCTGAAAACGGGAACTCAGAGGCAGTAGAGTTACTCCTGGAAGATAAGCGGATGGATGTAAATTTAAAAGATGAAGATGATTTAACCCCTATGGACTATTGGATGCGAAATTGGCATGAGAGCGAGAGACACTTAGCAGTAACATTGTTGCTTAAGAGTCGGGGCGGTAAACTGTCTAATTGTGTCAACTCGGAAGGAATTAGTTTACTTAATGTAGCTGTTACCATATGTCATTTTCAACTAGTTCAGCTACTGATTGATCTTGGAGTGGACGTGAACTTGAAAGATAAAAATGGAGACACATCACTACACATGGTCGCCCGTTGCAAGGAAGCTAGCCCAAGAATTAATAATCTTCGGATCTTAGACTTACTACTCCAAAATGGCGGAAATCCAAAATTATTGAATAAAGAAAACAAAACCCCACTAACAGTCGCATTGCAATGCAACCTGGGAGTGTTTCTGAATGATATTGCGGCACCAGTTGCAGTTAATCTCGCTATCAAATCTGCAATTTCAAATGAAAATATTTGGGATAGTGAACGTTTTCTTTCATTGACACAAAACATCATCAACTCCGTAGGTGATGTGAATTTTCAAGATCGTCGCAGGAATTCGCTATTACATATCGCGACAGGAAAGGGTATGAGGGACGCAGTGTGCTTCCTAATTTCTGCCGGTGCAAACGTTAATTTGAAGGGCGAAAATGGAAACACTCCTCTTCATGAGGCATTATGTTGTATGGACCAGGATATTAGTCTTCAACTAATGAAGATTTTAATTGAGGCTGGCGCTAATGCACGTGCGAAAAATGGCATGAAAGAGAACTTTCTGTATCGCAACTTTAACAATTTGTCCCCCCGGCATTTTCACGAACTTGCGGAGTGTCTGATATCCAACGGATTCACCGATATATTCTCTGATGAATGTGGAACATTTCTACAATCTTGGACAATGGATGTTGGAACTACCTTACATGGAACATTAGAGAATCTCGAACTTGAGGAGAAAACTCTGGCTCTGCTCCATTCAAATGGTGTTAATTTCAACGGTGTTAACTATCGTGACGGTAATTCGGTGATATTTGCTGCTGTTGCGGGACGGAGGAGCGTCAAATTAATCGACATTTTAATACGTGACCTTGGAGCAAGTCCAACACATTTAAACAAGAAAAAATATAGTTTACTTCATCATGCTGCATACTATGGGACCAGTGAAACACTTGAATATCTATTGGATTTGGATGTTTTGGATGTTAATGGTGTAACAACTGACAGGGACACTCCACTTCATTTGACGTGCAACAGATATATTCCAAGGGAAGTTGACGTCCAAAAATGTAGATTGCTAATCGAGCACGGCGCTGATGTCAACATTTTGAATAAATCTGGGGATACCCCGTTGGCAACGGCTATAAAATGGAATACTGGCATCAACCGTGGAAGACATTTAGAATTTGTTAAGTTGCTTCAGCCAAACTCCTAAATCCAAACTATCTGTAGATGCTTGTCCCTGTAATAAACTCATGAAACCAGTGCATATGAATCATATCTTTTAAGCAACATCAATTTGGGAATTAAATTAAAAGTGTATCGGTACGTAGTAGTAGTAGTAGTAGTAGTAGTAGTAGTAGTAGTAGTAGCAGATGTATATAGTGTAGTCTACGTTTGTGTTTATAGTGTAATATCCAATATTGGAGACATGGCTGTTATCGTAATCGGAGGGGCAGAACCCGACCCCGATTGTTGGGGGAGGTAGTGGCTGGAGAATATTCCGTAACGCAATTTAGGGCCAATAAATAGGTTGTTTTAAGTGTACAAAAGCTTGTCAAATAATCAAAGCAGAGATAAATTACATTTATGCTGCACAAATTGAAATGAAAAAGATTATGACAATGAAAAGAACTGCAAAAATAAGTAAATGTGAAGCAAATTAATTGTAAATCCCACGATGATATGATAAGATATAATCGAATATTATTGAATTGACGAGGCCGAGTTACATTTGGATAAGATTATTTTTACTTACTCGATTATGATGATGATTAGCATCAGCGTTCTCAGCATTTGGCAAGCAGACACATTCTTTCTTTCACAAGCATTCTTTAAATTGGTTGATCGTTAAATAAAAATATATTTCTCAAATAAGTTCATTAAATAATTTAAATAACCATGGCAATAAATTACTCCTTCTCCGGGAAACGAATATTAATCACTGGTGTGGGCCGGGGCATTGGAAGACAACTGGTCTAACAATGTCATAACGATGGGGTAACCGTCTTCATCATCGATAAGAATCTGGAGGCTATGCAGCAGTTGAAAGAGGATCTACCCAACGTGACCGCTGAAGTTGTGGACCTTGCCGATTGAGATGCAACGAAGAAGGTTGTGGAGGCTTTTCGGGTCATCGACCGCTTGGTTAACAATGCCAGGTAGGGATTGAGGAGATATCGAAGGATACCATGAAGGCGTAGGTAATGAATTAATATTACTCATTTAACATGTCATTGACATTAAGTTTTCAGTGTTCATTTATTTTAACTGCAGTCAATTTGACGTGAACCTGACAGCAATGGTCAATGTGTCCCAGGTCGTGGCGAAAGGTCTAATTGCTGCTGGTCGTCCTGGAAGCATCGTTAATATAGCGTCCATCGTAAGTTATATAATTTATTTATGCTCAATGACTTTATCATTTTATACTTTTGCATCCCAGGTATAATTATAATTATCGTCAATTTTGAATGTGTTAGGCCGCCCGCCTTGCCATTCCTTGATACATTAAGATAAATATTAAGATTCCTATTAAGATTCCTTGATTGGGCTTGGCGTCTACTCCGCCTCCAAAGCCGGTGTGGAAACCTCACCAAATCCATGGCCATCGAGCTTGGCCAACACAACATTCGAGTGAACGCCATAAGCCCTGGACTGGTCGACATAGTCACATCATAATTAATTTTAATTAATTTGGCGTTCTTTGACCGTTTCCCTATTTTTAACCATGCGGCGTCTGCAGTGGAATTCAAGATGGACAATTTCTTCTCTAAATTTTATACCGGGGTTGATGTGATCATAAAAATGCTCGAGGTAATCCATATTTACGATATTTTTGTTTGAAAGCTGCTTGTCCTGTCCAATGACCTGTACGTTGATCATCTCATATTCATAGAATAGTGAGGTTGAAAGGAGTGGATGGACAAGGGCGGCATTGGCACTAATTAAGCGAATTGAAGGTGATAAGATCTGGGACAGGCTGAGGACAGCAGACCAAGTTGATTTTCTTGGGCAAAGTCATGGGTATAATTTGACATATGAAATGATATGAATCTCAAATCAAATTCCTATCACTCATCTGTGTCTAATTTCCTGAAATGTTGTTATTTTAGGGACTATTGGACGAATAATATGATGTTCCGGAAGGATAATGAGAGCAATCTGATCACAACTCAGATCCTTGTAGATTTCCAGACTGTGCGATATGAATCCCCTTGGGTTCATTTGGGCTATTTCCTGTTCACAAGTGTCAAGCCGGAAGTTCGTCTTGGGAGGCTGAGGGAACTGCTCCTGGTTTATGTGGGAGCTCTGAAGGACGCAACTAAGAAATTGGGATATCCGGTTGACATTTCACTCAAGGTAATAATATTTAAGCACAAGTTTATTAAATGTCACCCATCTTATCTTTCTCCAAAATTGTGTATACTTGCAGGACTTTCCGCTCAACTTTTTTGGCCATTTTTATTTCGGTTTTTGGAAAGCCCTACGTCCCTCTGCCATGATAAAAATGGATGAACTGCTGAAATGGGACAATTGTCAACCATCAACAAACTCAGATGGAGGAAGTGGCGGTGGGGTTATTAATGATTGTAATGCTAATGCTAATGCAGTTATCTTGGAAGGATTTTCCAACTTATTAAAAATGTGGATTGATAATTATCCAGAGAATTGGATGGGGGATGTTGAGAAAATCATTGGATTTGTGGAAATGCATGAGAGATTGACTGAATTTATGGAGGGATAAAATAAAATTATTGCTGGTTAAAATGCCTGATGTTATACTAAATAAAATTTAATTCCAATAAAAATAACTTAAATGAATATGATCTGTATTTTTTTTTGTAATTGACCATGACGTTTCATTCCCCACCCACAGGTCACAGTTTCATCCTCCAAAGAATAGATATTGACGATTGACAAATGATGACGCGATACGCGACGGAAAAGAAACAAAGGTCAACGCCGGGGCAAGATGAATGACCTTGGATAAGAGCGGGCGATTGATCCAATCTCTTTTCAAAAGCACAAAGCACGCACAATTTAAGCTCAATCAAGATAGACACTTTCCATTCCGTCAAGTTTGGTTTTGGTTGTTGTTTTTAGCGAGAGGACTTCAAGAGTAATTTAACTTTCTTGCTTTGGGTTGCACTGTAAGCTAAAAATCGTTAATTGATAGTTTTCTTATAATTAAATAAATTGCGCTCTAGCAGTAAATGGCTGATTTTATGGTGGGGATGGACCCATTCCTCATTTTCCCGGAGGAGGTAAGTCAATTACAATTAGGTATTTAAAAACAAATGTCGAGCTTATAGATTGTAGATAGTTAAATTAGTTAATTAAATATAATTGATAATTAAGATAAAATATAAGATTTTATCTTTAATGAACTGGCCTGATGAATTAGATTTAGGAGTGCACTCTGTAATATAATCGATGATAATAATTTATTTTTTAAAATAATGATCAGATATTAATTTTTAACTGTTGATTAATTTGCTGCCTAATTAAGGTTTGGGAGCTCATCCTGGATAAGGTGGAGGACTCCCAGGATGCTTGGAACCTGCTCAAGGCCTTCCCCCAGCTGGATGCCAACGTGGCCCTGCAGAAGAGGAAGCACTTTTGGCTGTTTGGATTGGTAATTTAATTTTTAATTTAGACATTAGGTCACCTTTAGCTAATTACAAATTAGCAATTGAGGATGGAGATTTAATCCCCTCCATTCTGGAGGGTAATAAGAATATATTTTTATTAAAGCTATTTTTGTTTGCCATGTTCTAACCTTCCAGATTGTCCCCCATTTAACTCCATGGAGGGAGACCTGCTGGATCAAAGAACAAGACCTGCTAAGCTGTCGCCAGGTGTGTCGGAAGTGGTCCGCCGCTGTGGATGGATTCCTGGAGAGCCAACCTCAGCTCCAGGCTTATCATCCCGGGACTCAAGGTCAATTCCCTCGTGGACGATTCCATTGGAATGTGAAGGCATATATGAAGCAGGTGGAGAGGCGTAAGAGTCATTTTGGAGGGACTGGGTTCTGTATAACCGACCATTACTATTCTTCAGACGATGAAGAAGCCCCTGTCAGACGTTTCCTGCGGGATATGGAAGCCCACCCTCCAGGACGGAGCCCATTCTTATCCAGGGCATTATCAATTTCCACATGGCTGGAAGATGACCTCTTTGAGAGGGAGAAGAACATCGAGTTCGCGGAAGACGCTTTGGCGCTTCAACGAAAGTTCGGGGAGCATGTCTGGTTCTACAAGGTGGACTTCGGGTGGGGTACCTTGGGCGCGCGCTGTGTGATCGAGAACATCCGGTTTCTTCCCAACTTGAAGCGGCTTGATATTGCGGTGGACGACACTTGTTCACCTAATGACGCCAATGTTAAAAGGTTCTTGGGACAACTTGAGAAGGATCTACCGGCTTGGCCCTCCTTGGAAACGCTTCGGATTGGGGAGTGCCCGGCCCTGTTGACCCATTTCTTGATTAGCCGATTTGCCGCCCAGCTCCGGAGGCTGGACCTGCACTTGAAATTCTGGAGGGATGAGTACTCCAAGTTGTTCCCGAACCTCACTGAATTTGATATTTCGGATTGGCGTCTTGAACCGGATGGAGATCGACTGAAACATATTCTATCCTCATTGGAAGCACCGCAACTGGCCAAGCTACAAGTAAAGTTTCCATTCTTGTTCAAGGAGCTTCCAGGAATGTTTGTCATCGAGGATGACATCTTCCAGTGGCTTAAACGGTTCCCGAACCTGAAGTTCCTCGGCCTTGGACCTGGCTGTCGGTTTGTCGACTTCATTGAGAGGGGGACCCTCGACCCTGCCAACGACTCGATCCCTTCCCTCCAGTTCTTGGCAATCCGGACTTCCTTCGAGATGAACTATAACTTTCTTCGATGCCTCCCATCCCTCCAGCATCTCCAGCTTCATGTATCACCCAAGCCATTCGTGATTGATCTCTCCACTAATCCATCTGTCAAAATACGTGAGGAGATTCAGACTGCCTCCATGTACAAGTCCAACATCTGGGAGTTGCTCCCGAAACTGAGAACGGTTACGTTGCTAATGGATGACTGGGACCGAGGGAGAAAGAGGTCGTCTGCTTTCAACCGACAAGGATATGAATTTGAGCGGCGATCAGTTGGCAGTGATGAGGATGACGCTCTGGCCCCTCTCCGCAAAGATATCATTGCCTTCCTCCAGGAACCCGACGGTTTCGACGACGATGAGGACGAATACGAAGATTTTTGTTTAGTCCTGGACTGAGTTGAGTTAATCCCTACCTTGGTTTTCATTGGTTATGTTATAAGGTATGAGTACTATAATTATGTATTTACAAATTATTATTTTAAATTACGCATGATTTATGACAAATAAATAATTTGCAAAGCTTCACAATAAAAAAAATCCTTTTTTAAAAATTATTTATTTATCACAATTTGATAATTATTTTATTTTAATTAGCACACAACATGAAATTGACCAAAATGTACATAAAATTAATAAACATTGTCATATATCATTTTGTTGTTGCTGTTGTTGCTATCTTACTATTGTCACCAACAACGCGACGACGACCACCCCCACCCCCAAAGTTGGGGGTATGCCCCCCACAGCTATCATAAGAGTAGTAGTCCATTGGATGGGAGTAGTTTTTGCAGTCGCATTTGGAGGAAGAGCATTTCCCATCATCCCCACCACAACAGCCACTACCACCTCCCTCACCCCCTCCCACCCCCACCAAACCACTACTAACCTCCTCAATCAACTTAACTCCCCCTTCATAACTGGTGAGGACCGGGACCCCTCCAAAGCTATCCCCCCAGTCGATACTGAGGCGGGGGCAGGCGAACTGGACCCAGCCATCCACAACATGGCTATCGCTATCATCATCATCCCCCTCCCCAGCAAACAGCCCCAACTTGGCCGGCATGATCTCAGACATGAGGATGATGAATGGGCTGAGGGACGTGGTGTTCATCATCTTCTGGTAGACGTGCTCCAACGGCTTGGGGTTACCTTGCCGCCCCAGAGTGCTGAGGATGAGGCCGAGTCGTTTGGAGTTGTTGTTGCTGCTCCTTCTCTTGTTGTTCCCGTTCTGGAGCAGGACTTTGGAAATGGCGGAGGAGCGGGAGCGTGCCAAAGCGGGGTGGTCAAACTCCTCCAGCGTTGTGGTCGTGTTGTATGGGTCATATCTGTAAAAAAATACATTTAATCAGTGATTAATTGCTTGGATTAGATTTAACATCATCAGTAATCGCATTATAATTATTTATTATTACCTGTATGCCACCACTCCCGGATTGGCCATCATCATAGCCTCCAGATGGAACCTCCCACCCCCCACATAAACAATCAGGTCCGTCCCCTGCACCCTTGGTGCCGTGCAGCCCAGGATCTCTCCCCTGCTGAGGGGCTTCGACTGAGGAATTTCAATTTTGACGCTGATTGATTGTTGTTGCTGTCGCAGCCTCTCCTCAATATCTGCCTTGAGCTGGG
>JAQIXQ010002238.1:0-11244 GCA_034700485.1 Pseudosinella alba | reverse complement strand
GTTATCTAATCAAACTGAGCTTTACACGCTTTTGATAAAGCAAACAAGACGGTCCCAGGAGGGGATATGCTTCATGGCCTATGTAGTTTATGCTTTGATAAGATTATGGCATGAGTAAGATCCCTTCCCATTCTCGTTCTCTTCACGGGAAAAAGGAAACTAAGTATGCAGCAACTTAACTTAACTCATTACATCAATTACACGGGCGCTTCCAAAGCCAAAAGCCCGACGTTCGAAAATCAAGCTTTAACTCCAAGTTCCAACATCTCCGACTCAGTTGGAACCTCGCCAGGGGTAAACGCATCTTTGGGTCTCATTGCCAAAAGATTTATTTCTATCGCTGCTCATATCCCATTGTACATAATCTGCACCTGTGTAGTAGTTTGGTTGTTTGGTAATCCTCGGCTATTGACAAATCTATTGGGAAAATGGGGATTTGTAGCGGAGATTAGCGTGAAAAGTGTGTAAGAAAAGAATAACATGAACAATATGGCTTGGGTGGATTTTTTTCCTGGCGTCAGTTTCAAATGAATGACTTCATGGGAATAATAGGACATGAGACATGTATTCATTTTGTACAAACTTTTTTTCTATTGTTTCCAAAAAACTTAACAGCTAAAGACAACTTGTAAAGCTCCTTGTTCATCATCATCATGAGCTAAATTAAAAGCATATAGGTAGATAGGTGGTAGGCAATAAAAGTTGGAAAATCTCAAGCGACTCACTTATGCAGCTGCATAGAAAAGAAAACGACTTCAGAACTACTTTTAAAATAAAATAGCAGGGAGGAGGATGAAAGGAGAGGACACGGAAATGAACGGTTTTTCGCCGGTGATCGGAACCGTGCCAAGATTGATTTGCTTCGACCAAGCAGGGAGACTCGTTGTCGTTCTCGTGAAGTAATGTATGCAGTTGGGAGAAGGCTGAAGGGGGAGACGGGCGTCATATCCAAAATCCAAATGGATTTGATGGATTGCTGACAGCAGTGGTGGGGAAATAAGCGAATTGAATGTATAAATAAATACTTATGCAGGGATCCATTAGATTTTAGACTGATAAGCACTCTTCGCTAAGCTTGACTCCCACCGGGGGGATGGGTGGGATGAGCATGGATGAACAAGATGAATATTTGTCATTCTTCCTCTATGTTGGCTTCACTGGCTGTGAAACGATATGGAAATTGAAATATGTTTTGGGCTGGGACGGCTGCTTTGCTTTTGCTTTTTCTGAGATGTCCAGGTCTGGGGGACTCCCGCCGTATTTGGGGAAGGGCTCCATGGTCATCCGACCAACAATCGCTTCGGTTTCAACCTCTTCCTCCGTGGGATATATGCAGGCGCTGTAGACCACAGCCCCACCAGGTACTAGGGCCAGATCATCCTCCAGATCGAGTTGCTCAATCCTGTCGAAGTGGCGGGTGCCATCCAGGTCATCATTTGGACTCTGTTCCAAGCGTATTACTGATTTGGAGTCAGTTACTTCCTTGGAGGGAGGAGTTGATTTTGCTGAGTGGGCAGCGGGGGTGGGAGCTTTCTCCGTTTTTGAATTCTTAGTTTGTTTAGGTTTCTTTCCGGCTTTTGGTTTGGGCTGTTTGGTTGCGGTAAGATCAACTTCCGGTGCAACTGTCACATTTTTCTCTTCTTTTACTGCAGTCGTCTCAAATTCCCCCGAAGCCTTCTTATCATGTATTGAGGGCTCAAGTTCTGTCTGCGCATTTTCAGTAACTTCCACATCGTCTTCCTGATCACGATCTTGTTCTGCGGACTTATTTCGGGGCCTTTGTTTGCTCCTTGACCTGGACCTTGACATGGAACCCGAGCTTAATTTTGGACGGGTGGGGATAACCGATTCAAGTTTTTGCTTCACGTTGTCCGCAGCATATTCCGCCTTCATCATTATTACATCCATTCCGGTTTGTCGTTTTACTGGCCCACCTCCAAAGTCTGGGTCTTGGTCTGGGTCCCGCTCGTGCTCCAGATTCCCTTCGAGCGACTCCTCTGGGTCAGGGGATGAACATCTGCCGGAGTCAGGACTTCCTGTACGGCTGTGCTTACCACGACTGGTGGTGGTGGTCTTCTTCTTGGTTGGGGTTCTACTTCGCCTCTCGGCCTGTTTGTTTTTCATGTCTTCAACTTGGTCAAGTAAACTGGTAACTGGGTTGGGGAGTTGGGAAAGCTGAGTACGATGCCCACTATGTTTGGCTTCAGACTTTCGTGGTTCTTCTGCTTCACGTTCAACACCTTCAAATTCCTCGCCTTCATCTACTGCCTCGCTTTGTTGTCTTGGCTTGCTTCTGGACCTTGATCTTGACAAGGTACGTACTTTTGGGGGGACGGGCAGTACGGACCCTATTTTTTGTTTTAGGTGATCACTGGCGTCTGTCGCCCTTTGCTTCAGTATATCCATTCCAGTTTGTCTATTTTCTAGGCCCGTTTCCCCGGCTTCAACCGTTTCCTGTTCTTCATCCTCTACCAACCTATTTTGTTGTCGGGGCCTGCTCCTAGACCTAGACCTGGAGCTCATTCTTGGAGGGACGGGTATGACGGATCGGATTTGCTGTTTTAAGTGGTCACTGGCATCCGCCGCTTTTTGTTTCAGGATGTCCATTCCAGTTTGGGTTTTTGCCAGTTCACATTCACAAGTTTCGGAGGGAGTCCCTGCTTCAGTCGCCTCTTCTTGATCTTCGACCAACTTATTTTGTTGTCTTGGCCTGCTTCTAGATCTTGATCTGGAACTCATTCTTGGGGGGACAGGTATGACGGATTTGATCTGCTGCTTTACATGATCACTGGCATCTGCCGCTTTTTGCTTCAGTATGTCCATTCCAGTTTTCATCTTCGCCTGACCATTTTCACAGAGCTCATCAACACTAGAATGATTTTCATCGTGATCTTTCATCACCATATTTTGTTGTCTAGGCCGACTTCTTGATCTGGATCTGGAACTTACTTTTGGAGGCTCTGGTATAATGGACTTGATTTCCTGCTTAACATGATCACTGGCATCCTTCGCCTTTTGCTTCAGGATATCCATTCCAGTTTGCCCTTTCCTATCTTCACCCCCACAAGTTTCAAGAGTGCTTTCGCGTTCAACACGATCTTCCTCTTGACCATCTTCCATCCTCCGACTTTGCTGCCTTGGCTTGCTCCTTGACCTAGGCCTGGAGCCTACTTTGGGCGGCTCGGGAATAATGGACTTGATTTGTTCTTTTATGTGATCACTGGCATCCGTCGCCTTTTGCTTCAGAATGTCCATGCCAGTTGGCTCTTTAACTTGTCCATTGTCACAGGAACTTTCATGCTCACCAGCAACTTCCTCTTCGTCGTCCACTACTGTCCTGTTTTGCTGCCTTGGCCTACTTCTAGACCTTGACCTGGCACTTACTCGTGGAGGCTCGGGTACAACAGACTTTATTTTCTGTTTTAGATGATCACTGGCGTCTGCAGCCTTTTGTTTCAGAACGTCCATTCCAGTTTGCCTTTTTCCTTGCTCAGTGCCACGTTCTTCGACCATAAGTTCAGAGCCATCACGATCACGATCGCCCTCTTCCTCACCATTCCCTTCATCTCGATCCCTTGTCACCCTTTTCTGTTGTCTTGGTCTACTTTTGGATCTAGATCTTGATCTCGAGCTAATTCTTCGAGGCTCGGGAATAATGGACTTGATTTGTTGTTTGAAGTCATCACTGGCCTCCGTCGCCTTTTGCTTCAGAACGTCCATTCCAGTTCGTCCTCTTCTTTGTTCACTTTCACAGTTTTCAGAGAAAGGCGTATCACCATCGATTTCATTCCCTTCCGCTTCTTCCTGGCCATCCATAATAGCCTTCGGTTTTCTTGACCTGCTTCTGGACCTCGATTTTGACCTGGGAATTACTTTTGGAGGGTCGGGCATCTTGGACTTGATTTGTTGTTTGAGATGATCGCCTGCATCCCTTGCTTTTTGTTTCAAGACATCCAATCCAGTTTGGCAAGTTTCATGGGCAGGTTCACCATTTACATCATCGGCATCTTCCTCCTGATCATCCGACGTCCTTTTGCGTTGTCGTGGCCTGCTCCGTGACCTTGATTTCGACCTGGGAGCTATTGTTGGAGGGGTGGGCACAGAAGACTTGATTTGTTCTTTTAGGCGATTACCCGCATCTGCGATCTTTTGCTTCAGAACATCTAGCCCGGTCTGCTGCGTTACATCCAGGTCCATTTCAGTAGTCTCCAAGTCCCCCGAAATTTCACCCTCCCTTCGAATCACCCTAGTTGGCTGTCGTGATTTGCTCCTTGACCTTGATCTCGCCATTTGTTCCGCGGTTACTTTAGGAGGAGTTGGGGTCACGGATCTGATCCGTTCTTTAACGTGCTCAGTGGCATCAGCCATTTTTATCTTCAAGATATCCATTCCAGTTTGGGATTTAGAATGGACAATTCCATAATTCTGTGCGACAGGCTCAGTTCCATCACCAGCCTCCGACGCTTGTGAGGAATCCCTGGCGACCCCAGCACTTCTGCTACGACTCCAACTGCTCCCCTTGTTTGTTCGCCTCCTAGGAGCCCTACTGCGTCTCTCGGTCAATTTGTTCTTGAGCTCTTCAACTTTGTCAAAGAGCCCCGAGAATGGATTGGAGAATTTGGAACGGGTGGGTTGTTCTTGCTCATCAAGGACACTCGTGGCTTTGGATGCTGAAGGGATTACTTCCACACTCTGACATTTACCCAGACCTACAGCATTTATGGAGGTCGTGCTAATATCCAATTTAACCTCTTCTCTGACCGGAGTCATTTCCTTGAGATTGGAAGTTGTCTCAGGTTGCCCCACCACTTCTTTTTTAGGCTCAGGGTCACGAACAACAGCTTCTTCCACAATTTCGATTTTTTCTTCCACTTCCTGTTCCAATTCGATTTTATTCGTGATTTGCTGTCTTGTCTTACTCCGTGACTTTAATTTGGGACTCATTTTTGGAGAGACGGGAATTGCCGAGTTGACTTGTTGCTTAACTTGCTCAGCAACGTCGGTCGTTTTCCCTTTCAAGATGTCCAATCCAGTTCGTTTTCTTTCTCGGGGTCTTCCTCGGGTCTCCAGGGAAGGCTCAACATGATCATGATCATGGCCACCAATTGCCTCAGGTTTATCAACCTCCACTTCCATGTCTTCCTTTGGATCTTTCTTTAATTCCTCACCTTCCTGTTCATCTACTGTCTCACTTCGTTGTCTTGGCTTGATCCTGGATGGTGACCTTGACAAGGAACGTATTTTCAGGAGGACGGGAAGTACAGATCCTATTTTCTGTTTTAGGATGTCCATCCCAGTTTGTTTATTTCCCTGTCCATTTTCACAGGTTTCGGGGGAAGACTCAACCATGTCTCCACCTTGTTCTTCGATCACCTTTTCTTGGTGTCTTGACCTGCTTCTAGATCTTTCTCTTTCCATTTGCTCTGGGGTTAATTTTGGGGGAACTGGTATGACGGATTTGATTTGCTCCTTTAGATGGTCACTGACATCTGTCGCCTTTAGCTTCAAGATGTCCATTCCGGTCTGTTTTGTTCCTTGAGAATTTTCATTGACCTGATTCAAACGACCTTCACGAGCTTCATTATCAGTCTCACGTTGGTCATCTATCACTTTATTTGGTTGTCTTGATCTTGACCTGCTCCTAGATCTAGCTCTAGCCATTTGCTCCGCAGTAATTTTTGGAGGAACTGGGATGAGGGACCCGATTTGTTCTTTAAGATGGTCACCGGCCTCTGTCGCCTTTAGCATCAGGATGTCCATTCCGGTCTGTTTTGTTCCTTGCCAATTTTCATTGTTCTGACTCGAATGTTCGTGAGCTTCATCATCAGTCTCACGTTGTTCATCTATCACTTTATTTGGTTGTCGGGAGCTACTTCTTGATCTAGTCCTTGCCAATTGCTCCCGGGTTATTGTTGGAGGAACGGGTATGGCGAATTTAATTTGTTCCTTTAGATGATCACTGGCATTTGCCGCCTTTTGCTTCAGAATGTCCAGTCCAGTGAGACCCTTTTCTTGATTATTTTCACAGGTTGAAGGAGAAAGTTCATTGGCGTCATCATGTCCTTCAGCGTCATCCTCCTTATCATGCACCACCTTATTTTGTTGTCTTGGCCTACTCCTAGATCTAGATCTGGCCAGTTGTTCCCGGGTCATTTTTGGTGGGACAGGTATGGTCGAGTTGAGTTTTTGGGTAACTTGATCAGCCATATCTGATGCTTTCACTTTGAGGACATCTAAGCCTGTTTGCTTCCTTCCTTGTCTGCCTCTGGTCGCTGGGGAAGATTCAGCAGCTCCACATCGATCAGTTTCTTCCGGGCCCCCGGGACACTCGATCTGAATTCGAAGGAGATTTTTGTATTTAACCGAGCATTTAACATTATCTACAGTTAATTATTAGTTACCTGTAAATCTAAGTCCAGGGAAACATCAATAGTGGAAGTATGAGTCTTCTGCGGTCGTGGCCTGCTCCTCGATCTTGACCGGGATTCTGGCCCATTACTTATTTTTGGTGTTGGGATGGCGGATCTGAATCTCTCCTTCATTTTGTCAGCGGCACCCGACGCTTTTGCCTTGAGCATTTCCAGACCAGTTAGACCTTTACCGGACTCAATTTCATCAAGGACTGGAGAAAGCTCCGCATCATAATCTTCCGGTTCTTCTTGTTGCCGATCAGTTTGGTCCAGTTCTTCTGGAGAAAGCTTCTGAATTGAAAATGAAAGAATTTACAATTTACATGTAATGCAAAATCGACAATTCCAGCGATAGAATTGAAATCAGAGTAAATATATCTATGGTAAACTTACTGCTTTACGCGGCCTTGACCTAGATCTGGACCTTGCCATTTGCTTTCGACTTATTGTAGGAGGAGTTGGAATCGCGGATCTGAATCGCTCCTTGACGTGCTCGGCAGTATCCGCCGCTTTTAATTTCAGGATGTCCATTCCAGTTTGACCTTTACCGAGTCCACTTTCACTTGGGTTTGGGGTAAGCTCAGAATCAAGTTCCAATTTCTGCCCAAAAGATAAGAGAAAGTCATAATTTATGATTCGACAATTTCAATTTTAATAGTAAATACATTTGCATTTACGGAAGTGTCAATTCCGGGTTTCTCTGCACGTCTGGTCCTTGGCTTGCTTCGTGACCTTGACCTTGGCCTAACTGTTGGGGGAGTGGGTAGTGCTGACCTGAATCTTTCTTTGAAATGTTCAGCAGCATCCGTGGCTTTTGACTTGAGGATATCCAATCCAGTTTGCCCTTTGCCATATTCGCAATCGCATTGGCAGTTACATGCTTCCGGTGAAAGTTCCAATCCATCAGTTTCCATTTCAGGTTTGTGTCCAGCGACCTGATCAGTTTCCACTTTAGCAATGCATTGTTAAGTTTATATGAAATTTCTTTAAAATATCAAGTCAAGTATCACTTAACCTTTTGACGCTGTCGTACTCTGCTCCTTGACCTTGACCTTGACCTCGCCATTTGCTCTCGGCTTATTGCTGGAGGAGTTGGTATGGCAGATCTCAATCGATCTTTCATGTTATCAGCCACATCCGTTGCCTTTAGCTTCAGAATATCCATTCCAGTTACTAGCTTGCCATGCTCACATTCGAAGTTATCTCGGGTAAGCTCAGACCCATCACCTTCCCGTTCTAATGAAGTTCCCTCCGGGTCTGGGGAAAGGTGCTGAATTCAAATTAAAGATTTGTTAGAAATTAAATAAACAAAGATGAGTAATTCTAAAATCTAACAATAAGACAATTATACAATGTTAAACTTAGGCTTACCTTCCGATACCGACAAGTTTTGCTCCTTGACCTTGACCTAGATCTGGCCATTTGCTCCGGAGTTAATTTTGGGGGAGTTGGTAGGGCCGACCTGAACCGATCCTTCATGTTTTCAGCCATATCTGAAGCCTTCATCTTCAGAACATCCATTCCCGTATGCCCTTTCTCTTGTTCATGCTCATGTTCGCAATGCTCTAGTTCCATGTCTGGGGAAAGTTCAACTCCATCAGGGACACGCTTCTATGAATAAAAAATAAAGTGCAAATAGTATTTTCGATTTGCATGATTAGGTCATATTACTCAACCAATGATTTATTGTATGAACAACGGCAAAACATTAATATAAATGGAGGGATTACAGGTTGTCGCATTCTCGTTTTGCTCTTGGACCTGGATCTTGACCTGGCCAATTGCTCCTGGGTAAATTTTGGAGGAGTGGGGATGACCGACCGGAGGCGCTCTTTCATGTTGTCAGCGACAGTTGACGCCTTCATCTTTAAGATTTCCATTCCGGTGGCCCCTTCACAACGCTCTGGGGAAAGTTGAGAACCATCAGCATCCGCTTCCTCTGGGGTTGGAGGAGCTGGCTGAGAGGATTCTGAGGGTTCATCTGGGGAAAGGCTCTAAATTTGAAAATAAATAGTTTCGAATTATTTCATAATTTTTGGTAATTTGGTCAGGAATGTGGTATACTAAATACATACATTCGTATTTGCAGCAGTATCGATGGGGCGACTCTCAGAGCGTCGCAGAACTCGTGACTTGCTCCTTGATCTGGATCTTGCCCTGGCCATTTGCTCCGCAGTTACTACCGGTGGAGTTGGGATGACCGACTTGATTTGCTGCTTTAAGTGCTCCGCAGCGTCCGACGCTTTTGATTTCAGTATATCCATTCCAGTTTGGCCCTGGTCATGTTCCAATTCCCGATCTGGGGTAAATTCAGATTCCTCGTTTTGCTGAGCTTCTTCCACTCTTCGTGACAGCCTGGGTCTGCTCCTTGACCTCGATCTGGCCCGGGACAATTGCTCCTGAGTCATTGTCGGGGGCGTTGGTATGACCGACTTCATTTTCCCCTTCATGTGCTCCTTGGCACCCGACGCCTTAGACTTCAGAACATCCATTCCCGTCTTCCTTTTTTCATGAACAGATTCATATTCCCGAGAAACTGCAGATTCATCAGCATCCACTTCCGGTTGTCGAAGTGTAGCCTCATCATGCTCAGTTTCCTCCACTGACTGAGACAATCTTGACCTACTTCTTGATCTGGATCGTGACCGTGACACTTGCCGCGCACTCAATCTTTGGGGAGTGGGGACAGCAGCCCGAACTCGTTCCTTTACATTCTCAGCAACACCGTTTGCCTTTGATTTGAGGACATCCAATCCAGTTGTCCTCTTCCCATGTCCACATCTTCGGCATCGATCCTGCCCCGGGGGGACCTGCCCGTGGGATCGTCGAGATCTGTGACCTTCTGGTACTGCCCAGGGGTTTGGGGTTCGCTGATCAGCTTCGTCCTCCTCTAGTTCCCCTCCAGACAGGGTCTAAGTTGGAACAAGATTAAATTAAGTTGCATATAATTTTCTAATTAAACACCATGCATACTTAATTACACAAATAACTTACGTCCTCTGAGGAAAATCCACTCGAGGACTTGTCAAGCTCCGCCAATTCCTCCTCTTCGGAGTCGTACAACCTTCCAAAAAGATAAGCACATTTTACAAATATTTCCCAGCAAGCTCCTAATCAGCTATATTATTTTAATTTGTTTTTAATTACCCCTCATCATCCGAATTGCTATGGGTGGACATGACTCCAGCAAATGTTCAACTTGACCCTTGGGTCAACTCCACTCCACTCTCCCCCAAAATATTTTTTTTGTGATTTTTTTAAAAACTATTATTAATCTACTCACTACTACATTGTGGGAAGGCTAACAGGGTTATCCTTAGGTTGGGTGAAACTGTGGGAAAAAAAATGGTGAAGGTTATGGTCCAACCAAGCCAAACCAAACCAAAACCAATGCAAAAATATGCAAAGCCTTCCTCACTCGATGCAATTCCCCAAGTCTGTGTACATAAATATGATAAAATCTCTCACCGAATCCGGGTTCCTTTGAAGGAGATCCCCGAAAATAAAGTGAGAGACAAAGACAAGTGCGCATTTCTTTGCTGAAGTCATCATATCATCATCATCCCATATTATTTATATCTATGTAAGTAGGCTTTATTTCAACTAATATCAGGACACAATTCCCGATCAAAACATCCTCCGCATATTTGACTAGCCTAGGTAAGGAAAAGGAAAGGGGGGCAGAGAGCTTCACAATTTCTAGATCCGATCCGATCATTATCTGATCCCAACTTCTTGACTTATTTGGCGGGGTGCCAGAGGGGAACCAGCAGAAGTGGCTGGCTTTCTTTCTTTCTTTATAACTTTGTTTCATTTTGCAATTTCAATGTAAGTAGTATTCATTACAGGGGGAAGCCAAAACTTATTTCGATCACACACTCCCTGCCTCTATATCAATTTCAATGTCGACAGTCGACAAAATGCTCAAGTTGAGATAATAGGTCGTAAGTAGTGCGGTAGTGGTGACGGTGGTGGCGAGGAGACGAGTGAAATGAAAATGAACATAAGATTTCTGCTAAAGATTTCTGTTCTGTTCTACCTTGATCCTCTTATCATTCGACATCATCGGGATTTCGAATTCTTGTCACTCACCATCAGTCAGTCAATCTGATTTTGGCGAGGGCTTCAGGTTACATGTCGAATGATATGAAAGCAATATCTTCATAGCAGCCCAGCCCAGGATTAATTTCTACACGTTCGCTTAATTAAGGATAAATTGAAATTGAGCAAGTACAAACATAGAAAGGTTGTTGCATGCATTTCCCCATTTCCGCCCCATATCAAATGAATTATGACTGGGACAAGACGTGGGTTTGGGATTGAAGGACTGGACATTTATTTCCTTCATAGAAATAGGTATGTGCACATTTTTCTCTTTTAATTAGTTCCAATAAGCAAACCAACGCCAAAGCCAAGTCACATGCCATTATAAATGCCGCACCATCCTCCTGGGACCATGGTAAATGAGCACTAATGAATCGAGAAATGAGATTCCTCCTTTTAATTAACTAATTAATTAGTTAGGTGATTATATTAAAAGTTGTTTTCTTACTAATGTTGTGGCAAGTTCTGATTACAATCAGAATTGAAATCAATTTATGATCATGGGCAAATATTGCGGATATGCCTTACAATATTAGCCCATCTTACTCCCACCTTTCGTTTTAGCAGCGGTGCTCATCGCCTGCAACAAAACAATCTCGGCAGTGAAGAGAAAGGAGATAATAGAAAGGAAAACATTTCTTGTGATGGGCACCGTGCCAAAAAGGATCACCCCAACAGGATGCCGGGCAAGCATCCTCTCGAGCCCATATGCCGTGGGAGATGAAATCAT
>JAQIXQ010002237.1:0-11245 GCA_034700485.1 Pseudosinella alba | reverse complement strand
ACTTCTGAAGGGGGAGATGGCCAAGTACCGCATCCATGACTACCTTGAGCTCGAACTGGAATCAAATTAGGAAAGAGCAATTATAAATGACTTCAACTTCTAACATAAGTTATTTGAACAGATTGAGGTTATTTATCTATCTTGTCCGGCTGTACCTCTCGCAAAGCAGACTTTTCCCCCTCAGTCAAGTCAGGACCCAAATTGGCCACGCCATCGAAAATCTATGAGAGCAAAATAAAAAAAAATATTGATTATAATGAAGTGACATAATTGCAGTTGTAATTTCACACAATAATATTCATACAAAAGTATTATTAGTAAATGTAAATGCGGATAACAAAATATGTACCTTTAATATATTAGACACGTCTGGGGAAGCCGGACAACTAGAACCGCAATGGGCAGAAATGTGCGGGATCATCACCGTCCAGACGATGACGATAAATGGACATAGGCACAATTTGAAATCCATTGCTAAAAGTGTCAATACGCCTTGTGGGAAAAAAATGAGAAGATTGTCAGTCAAGTTGAACTGGTAAGGAAGGAATGAATTCTGTTTCTGCTTAACTTGTCCTTTTATACCTGTTGGATGACCACCTTGTCATTTGGAATGCCTTGTTCATTAAGAAATACAAATTGTATGCTCTTATTTTTCATGTCGGAGAAGGGACTTAAGCTGCACACATGTATTGTATTAGAATGAGCAGAGGCTACCCGATACTTCAATTTCGTGGAAATGTGGTCTATTTTAGGGGGACCGAGTATTGAATGCAAAAGCTTTATTGTTATGGGCCGGCATAACTACTTCATGTTGCATGCATATAGCTAGCAAATGAGTTGAAAGTGATAGAAGTTTTTCTACCCGACTGACCCTTTTTTGCTGTCTAGACCAGTACCTGATCGTGGCATGGAAAGATGGAATGACATTAAATCACCAAAGTAATTTTACTACTTAGGATTGATTGCCATGTAGGCCTACGTGACGTTTGTTAAAAAATATCGTTCGAATATGACTTCTAATTTAGGAAATTCATATACTAGGATATGTGTCAAATGAATTCTGAATTCAAATGAATGCTGGCTTTGGAATTAAAATTAAAATTATGATTGTGCTGATAACCCGGATTGGGTTAGGTGTTCATTCATTGTTACAAAAAATGGCTTTGATATTATTATTTTTTAAATTTCATGGAATGACGAAATTCTTGACTACTTTGTTCAAAATGACAAAACTCATGATATAATTAATATATCTGGATTGACTAGAATTAGGAGAATAGTATGTCAATCCGAATACGGTCATGATCAGATAACCGATTGAATACCTAGTTAGGCCTACGTATACATAAAAAATAGTCATAAAAATCCACCCCTTGATCATTAATGCTATGCATATGTAAATAACCAATTACATTTTATTCAGAAATGCAATTTGGCAAGGTCCTTTTTGTATCCAAACTCAAGTATGCTCTTCTCATTCGTCCATGGAGTCCATCCTCCAGTCGCATGGATTAATGTGAAATAAATTAAAGTGAGTTTGATCAGCTTTGAACAGTCATTTAAGATGCTGCACCAGCATTAGCAATGTGAAATGGCACAAATTAGCTATTTTTCTATATCCAGAGAGATCCTATCTCCTATTTTTCCTATATCCTTCCTAATCCACTGATAATGGATTATAATCCAAGATTATCTGACACAGATCTAACTAGGTAGTTTGCTTTTTGCTGCTAATAAAACTTCAACGAAGTGTTTTCTTTGTAAACGGAGACAGAAGAGATGTTCTCATGAATGGGTTAATGGAATACTCAATTTCTCACTTAACTAGAGCGTATATTTTGACTTTTGAAAGATTAAATGGAATAACTACCAATGCACAAATAAATATCGATTATCGATTCCCAGTCAACTTTGCAACATTTCTTAAATTTATTCAAGATGTAAATACCTAGGTGAATTAGATATTAAGTAACTCAATAAATACAAATAATACTTTAAATTAATAATTTAGTGCACTTTTTTCTATAAAACAGAACTGAATTGAATCATTTGTAAATTGATACATCCAAAAACAAGCAATATACAAGGAACTAATGAAAGTCCACTGAATTTAAAAAAAACGGTCAATTGGATTGTTAAACTGATACTGCCAAAAGGGTTATTGGATGATGTTCATGTTACTGCTCTCCTAAGTAATGAAACTTTCCGTCAGCTCCATCCCCGTCCGCAACCCGGCGTTCTAACAAGTAACACCGACATCCGCCGTTAATGCGATCCGGTTCACACGTCTCCCAAAGTTCACACTGACCATAACACCTGTCCGGATCTCTGCATCTCTAAATATGTTTAAAAAAGGCAGTTATTAATTAATTATATATTATAGACACATGAATACACATTTAATATTGATAAATATTTCTATTGCACTTTTATGTTCAAATGGAATGATTTCTTACGGGCTTGCATCGACAAAGGCCGTCAGTTCCTTGCACACAAAGATCTGCATCGCAGTTGCCATCACACATTCCGTAACAGGGCTGAAAAATGAAATTAATGATAAACTTTTGATTTGAACAGATTTTTTTGTTGTATAAATGAGACTTACAATTAGTTTAGAATTAATGTTTGAAATCGTACAGAAGATGAGATAATAACATTTAACTTACATTTTGTGCCAAAACCAATGACGCCAATGACAATCCTATTATTACAAAGATCAGTACCAACTTCATCATAAACTTCTGTTGGACTCACTACGTGTTCAATAGGGCAATTATCGATGAACCACCTCAATATTTGTGACGGAGTTTATGTTGCAAGTAGGAGGCTTGTAAGTAATATGAACTCAAAGAGTCTACATCATCTGGGTTTTATGGCCTCGCAAACGACCCAACCAAGAAGTCTATTAACCCTTAAGTGTACAGTGTTATGCCACTACTTGGTTCAATTTTTCCTATTAGAAAGCTATTTCAGTTACTTTCTTGTCTTGTCCCAGTCCCATCAAGAGTGGAAAACTTTTCACAATCCCTTTTTGCCCTGTCAAAATGCCTAAAAAAACAGAGATAAAAGATAATTTGCTTGAATATGAAGGATCCGACAGGCGCCTTTGGAAATCCTATGTGCATTTTATGGTGCTCCATTTTTGGTGGATTTAAGAAAGGGATACAGCCTGATGAATATGGTTTGGCTACAAAAGCTGAGCCCATTTTTTTCCTTGAATATAAGCATGTTCTCGTTGAATGAATGTGTAATTAAAGTTAGAAATTGCAATTGGGGTCCCTTGTCAAAATCAAGTCGAAATAATGTTTAGGCTATTTATGTTTTTAATTCGCTTTAAGGATGTCACAAGCTGCACTCTTCCTGTCTATTAAGCAGCTCATTAAATATGCCAGCGCAAACGTTGTTGATATAATTACGGGATATTTGTCGTGTTTGCTTTCACTTGTCAAGAACAATAATTTTTGGAACCTTTTTATCAAATGACAAAAGCATGGCATACCAAAGCGGAATTAATTTTGATAGGACTATCTAGCCTAGACAGGTAATTAATTATTATCGAGCTGTTGGTTGTTGATAAAATATAAAGTAAATATTTAGGTTAGCATTGACCCCAATTTTATCCAATGATCACTTCATGGAAACAACTTGTTGTCATCGGGTGGGTAAACAGCACGATCCGTTTATTATTGTTTTGTGGATCATACCACGGCTAACTTCGTTGAACATTTTAACTACGACAATTTAATACGACTTGGGTTAACATTGTTCATGAATGACCAAAGTACTAACTTCTGTGCATTTAATGTGTTTCTGCTCGGAAATAATGATGAGGCAATATATAATATAATCCCACACTGTAAAAAACAAGCTGATTCCCGGTAATCACATCACTGTACGCCGAAAGGTGACGGAAGGGAAAATTACAATTGTTTTTAATTTACCCTTTGTTGTTTACCTTACAAGGCAATTTAAGCCAATCGTAAGACAATAATCACATAATCTTCAGCTGCGCAAATTGCCATCTTATGACACTCGTGACAACGCTACACTAATTGGGTCCGGACATAACCAACTCCATTGTGAAAATGTAGTATAAATAGGGATCCCGCTTGTGTGATAGCATCCACAAACAATTCAGATGTCGAAGCAAGTGGAAAATAATTGTAACAAGTCAGGAAATATAACGTTAAAGTGAGATTCATCTCCCAGCAGCCAGCCATGGACAAGTATGGGAAGTATGCATTTTGTTAGCATATTTAAATAATTATTTTGAAACGACTTACTTTACAGTATTTGATAAATTTTAATGTAGATTCATTATCTGCATCGCCCTCCTGGTGGTGGTTGCCACTGAAGGTACATACTATGCTCCAGTGGAGGAGATTTCTTCCGATACGGTCGAAATGGATGGGATTGTTGTGATGGACAAGATTACCCCATATAACTTATCTTCACTACTTACCGACACAAGTGTGGAAGCATGTCGCCGTTGTGGAGTTCCGGTAAGTCAGTTATCTAACTAAATTAAAGTGCTAGTTCCTTAAAAAATCCTACTTTGAAATCATAGTGCACCCGCTACTGCTGTAACCCACGGGGAACTCACCCTCAATGCTGCACTGATGGGCACTTGTATTGCTACTGCTGTCGCCGTCGTTGACCTTGCACCGTCATCTTGGATTGCCAATGGGAAAGTTGTTAGTAATGTTAGCTACAATTTAATAGTTTTTGGGTATATGGAAATCAGTGTTAGAGGTAAAATATGCATAAAATTGGGAGCATGAACATCTTCCGATTTCTAAGGCTGTGCATGATGTGTTAAGATAAACAAGAGTTAATTAAAAAGGAAATTGGGATTGAGGCAATGCAATACTTTGGGCAACTGAAATTAATGTAATGGAATTGACATGTATATCCGGTAAAATGTATTATATGACGGATGAGAATAGCAATACGATATAATTGATTTAAAAAATAACCCATTGTACATACATTTTATTTTCACGTTGCCATCGGTTAATAAGACGCTTGATAAATTTTAAACATTGGCAATGTGATTTGACATTATCGGTAACTATCCTTATCGTAATATCTGTAATAACCTTTTCAAATTTGCTAAGGTAGAAATTACTTTTATTTTCTATATGACACGGTACATTTAGTTCTTTAATCTTCAACCATTAGAACAAATTTTCCAAACAAAGCTATCACAAATTTTTATCAAATGATATTAAACTGGAAGAGAATAATAGCAATACCTAATCTGGACTTGGGCTTTATCTTCTAATAAACCTAACCTACCAAAATCAAAAAACCACATTAACGAACTGCTGCCTTGTTGACATTATGGTTTCCGACAATGGGTCTGTCTATCACTGACGACAATGTTTCACCAGGTGTGCAGCATTTGATCCTTACGTCAACCTTGGCATTGGTATCATATTATTTGATCTAAAATATTACGTCTTTCCTTAATATGAAAAGGGTCATCTAACACGCAGTATAAATCCATAATAATACAAACTCTATTTACCTAACTTCAAATTAAAATTTTATAGTCGTCTGAAAATTTGTTTGATCAGATAAGTGATCCAGTCTATCTGCACGAACGATCTATCTGCAATAATGCAGTTTTAAACTATATTTACTCATTTGGCAAATGAGCTTTTTAAGTCAATTTAGAATTTAGAAAATATATGAAAACCGAATTGAATTAATGACATTCATATCATTCTATTCCTTGTATACCAATCTACTTGACATCCTGGATCAAATATGGATTCACTTATTTTGATCGCGAAAAATGACGGCGTTTCACTTACGTAACTTTGCTTAGCAGGCAGTTGTGCAAACAAAATACATCTTTCAATTACGGTTAGAACACTATCCAGGATCCAGATTGGATCACGATGACGTCTGGCAACTTGACGTTATATTCATGTCTAATTGACCATGGCCACCAGATTAAATATTACGCCTTTAAATATTAAATATTTCAATTTTTTGCCTTGGTTTCTATAGTTCAACATGATTAGGTATATTTTACGGAACTGGATAACTATAAATCAGAATGGAATCATTGCAAACTACATTCAGTCAAGGTTTCGAAATCAAATCAGCAGCATCAGCAATTGATATCAAAATGAATACCAAAATTGTATACATTCTTTTGGCCGCTGTGGCCCTATCCGCAGTACAAAGTGTATCCTCCACTGACGAAGTAGATGGTTATGGATCATGGCTGAATTCGGCACAGAAATTTGGAAACTTGGCGAGGAAAGGCGATGCCGTAAGTTGGGTTCTAAAATCGAATTATGAATTCGAGTGGAAATATGTCCAGGGACTAATATTTGGTTTTTAAATTTTCTTAGCCTGAGCAACAACCAAGATGGCTCTCTGGGTGGTTCAATGAATTAGTTAACACCATAAGAAGAACCACAACAACTACAACAACAACCACCACGCATGCCCCAACAGAGGCAGCAACTGAAGCAGTAACCGAAGCCGCAACCGAGGCAGTTTCTGAAAGTCACACTGAAGTAGCTACCGAGGCAGTCACTGAAAGTCACTCAGAAGCCGCTACCGAGGCAGTGACTGAAGCCGTTCCAGAAGCAGTTACGGACGCACACACTGAAGCCGCTACCCATGGACCTACAGAATATGCAACTGAGGCGCACACCCAAGGACCAACCGAATCCGGAACCGCGTCCCACACCCATGGACCACCCGAATCCGCAACCGAGTCCCATACGCAAGTGCCAACCGAATCGGCAACCGAGTCCCACACCCAAGGACCAACCGAATCCGCAACCGAGTCCCACACCCAAGGGCCAACCGAATCGGCAACCGAGTCCCATACGCAAGGGCCAACCGAATCGGCAACCGAGTCAAACACCCAAGGTCCAACCGAAACCGCTACCGAGTCTCATACCGATGCTCCAACTGAATCTCCACCGCAAAACAATGAGCCTGAATGCCCACCCACTAATCAAATACCGCCTCATAATGGTTGCACTATTACAATTTACCCAGCCTGCGGTTGTGGCTCTCATCCCGTAATTGTGCAAAGTGAACAGTGTGGTTCCGCCAACGTGCTCTCTCCAAACTAAGATAAATTATATATTTTTTCATAATTGTGACAATTGTCGAATTATCAATTATTGTAATTCCGTTTACCATATTCAAAGTCCCTATTCAATTTACCGCAAGCCTGAAAACTGAATCTTAAATTCCATTATTTTTCATATTTTTTTCACGAAGTGACACACCCAATTAAATTGACTTGTCTTATGTTACATTTCATACAATTTGGAAAGATGTATATTAATAACCGATATATAAAATCTTTACGTATCATTGAAATTATAGCATCCTTGCAATATTGACACTGATTTTCTCATCCAGACTGGTCTGGATGAGTCAACGTCACCAAAGCTACGGATTGTTACATGCAATTAAAACATCAACGGATGCTGTCTGCACCGCCTGCTCAGCAGCCGAAACAACCGAAAGAAAAATGATAAGGATGGTAATCAGCAATCAGGTGCGTCCAAGAAGAAAGTGGGGAAGGGACCTCAGGGAGAGGAAAGTAAAGGGGGAATGGGACATGATGACCAATGTGGGTCAGTATTGATGAGAATTGCCCATGGTCATAGTCCATAAGTCATGTGGAAGCTGTACGTATTTCACCTTGTTTTGATGGGCATGGATTCCAAATGAAATATACTTTTTTTGCATGAAACTCCAGCTGCAATTAATTTATTATGACCAATTCATTGTGTCCCCATTGTAAGTACTTGGATCGTGTCTGGTTGAAATTAGAACCCACTCATTTTAAATCGAATTCGATCCAAAAAGCTTTTGACGTCATCTTACATGTTGAGTATTTATGATATTTTTGAGATGTCCATATATAGCCCACATATTGTCAGATCAGAATATTCCACACAAGCAAGCCACATTTACAGGCATATCCTATGAACAACATTTCGCATAAACCTGATCAACATCTGATCTGACCGATCACATATCTCATGGATTCATCATCGTGATAAGATCCCGTCATTAAAATGTTCCATGTCGACAATTTCTGAAACTTTCTATCCTATCCTTAATTTCCCTTCCGTGTTTTCCATTTGCCTCTCAAATATCCACAGTACAAAGTAACCAGGTAGCCTGATATTATTTTGATGTTGATCAATGAACGATTAGTATCAGTAATAATGACCTACCTCCGCTGCCAGTTCCCTGACTTGACTTGATATTTGCCATGCCTCTGCAAAATGATCGGATCTGATAATTTCACAGCCATACATGTAAGCGTATTAATAATTTAAGTGGACGTGTCCATTTCGAATAACTTGATAACTTGTAATGTTTCCGAAAATAATCACTCATCTATTAAAGCTTCCAGTCCTCACCCAACCTTAAGTTATAGATAAAATCCCTCCTTGTTTCAGAGAAAGTACGGTGTAGTTAACTAGTCATGTTCGTTTTGTAGAAATTATTAAGCAGTTTTAACGAGTAAATCTTTGCCGAAATCATCCATACGCATACATAATAAAGTTATGCAAGGTGGCTTTGTCAAGTTAAATTATTACTTAAGCTTACACGACCAGAGTCAACTACCCAGATTACGTCGTTGGACAGGGCATGGTGATACGCATCAGTCCATCATACCTCACGACTCACGCGCAACAATACCCATGATTCGGGATAATTCGTATTAATCAGTAATCATCATCATCATAAAACTATTTCTGGGTTATCTGAATATCGAATTATGTTCAGTTCGGCATTTGAAAGAAAGGAGAAAATAAGGAAGTTAAAGTAAGGGTATGATTGGAAAGTTTTAGAGGGAGCCGATAAATTTTAAATCCATGTATGTGGGATGTTTATATATCAGGGTAATGGATCTCAGCTACCCTTGAGATATGATCTGATGTAAGTAATGAAGCCGTAGAGTAAAGTGATCTGGAGATATTAACACTACATGGCTATTTTGGCCATTATGCGTCAAGTTGATATTTCTCGAAAATAATTTGACCTATTTGACCAGTCAAGGTTTTGACATTGGCCTGCAAACATCTCCAGTCAGCATCTCTTCAACCAGAAATACTGTAATCAAACTCATCTCTCGTAATGTTTTTTGAAACGGCCATAGCATCGGAAACAATCCGGGTTCTACGCCAACTAGGAATATTTTACCTGATTCCTGGACCATTCCAACTTTCCAAAGAAGACCGGCACTTTCTCGCAAACACTAAATTTCGAAGCAGATGGTCCATCAGCTTTACAATCCTCCTTCTCACAGCTGGGGTCAACATTTACAGGCTCATCTTCGAAAATGTTTCCAGGTTCCACTTGTCATACTACCTGCACAACAGCTACGCCAGCGTTATTCTTGCTCTCACTCTCTACTCCCATCAGCTCAACTCTCATGAATTCCACAACCTGCTAAATGAGCTCCTAAGATTCGAGAACCGCTTCAAGGACAGCTTTCAAGTGAAGGCATGGCGATCCCTAGAACGGAGCCCGATGATTCCGGTTGTGGTCGTGTCCACATTCGTTCGTCTGCTGGCTCTAATGGTCCCAATATCATTTGCGGGATCTTGCGTTCTCCAACCCACATTGCCTTGGAGCAACCGGCCATCCTTCTCATTTGATCAGGAGGATTGGCTCCAAATCTCAAAAGAGGAGAATTGGAACAAGTGGCTTGCAGCAGAAATATCCAGGAGAGGTCTAAGCTTCGTGACTAGTTTTATAACTTGGACGTTCATCTACAAGTATTGCTTGCTCACCATGTCATTCATATTGGCACTGGTTGTCTCGGCTCTGGCCGGTACACTGAACAAATTCGAGAGGAACACATTTGCAGCTAAAAATGAAGGGATTAAAGAAAAACTGATTCCAATGTACAGGTAAGAGCCAGTAAATCCTTTTTTGCGTATTAGGCCATAAGCAAATATGCTTTGTTTTTAATTGGGATTATCCTTTATTACAGGCAAATCCAGCTATTGTTCCTCTCCTTCAATGACATGAACAAGGGCTTCGTCATCGCCCCAATCATTCTGATGGTCTGCTTCTGCTTCTGCACCCACTCATCTGCCTCCATCACGCAGAAGGGGAATATCGATATATTGATTTTGCTCATGCTGATTTATGCTGGGACAGCTTGCTCCATTTTCCTACTAACTTGTTCTATTGCTGCAGGGAGTGCTTATTCCCTCTCAAGCAAGATTGTGCGAGCGCCAGTGTGGCAAATTCTGGCAAGTTGTACTGAGCACAAGAGAAAGCTGCTGGTGCGGTATTGGAAATCCCTGAGGAGGGTCAGAATATATTTCTTCAGTGTCAACTATCTGGAGAGGTCAACGTCGCTGTTGATATATCAAACCTGTATCGAGCTGTTGGTCAATTTTCTCATTCTCAGTAAATAGAGGAGTTTTCATATGTGAATTCCCGGTAGTATGGGACCACTTTCATTCCGCTGTTACATAGCTCATAGCGTCCCTGCAACATGCACATAATATTTGCAGTCCTTATAAATTATTCTGTCATTCAGTTTACTTTCTTTGGTGTTGATTGTAATGATTATAGTGAGCATAGCAATTCATAATACTGATTATAAGCTGAAAAGGGGTAAGTAAGCGGTTTACAAACTGCACAGTGATTAATGATAGTTTAGTTAAGTTTAATATCATGACATTTTGTCAATTATATAAATAATAATAGATATTAAATTCATGTTAGCACATAAATAAAATTATACCTATTAAACTCAATCAAGTATAACTAGTAACATGCCTATTTTTATAAATTTTAATATCATACAGATACAACGAAGTTCAAAAGGCTACTCCAGTAAACCGAAAACATTAGTAAATTGCTGCATATGCCGATTTTATTATTTTTCAGGGGGAGTCATCCACCCACAACATCCCCAGTAATAGACATCTTGACCTTGGCAATCAACTATTGATCAGTTCCTTGCTCAAGCGGCACAGCATCACGAAGGTTTTATTACTTGTTGTTGATATATTTTGGCATTGCTCCTTGCAACTGGCTGACATTTTTATCGCTTACCCAAACTGCGCAATTACGTCGATGAGCAAAGGAAGTAAATTATAATTAATCACAGACATTTCAGAACAACAATAACTTCGCTTTCAGCACCGTAATAAGATATAAAATTAGGTATGCAAGATTGTCTGAGTAAGTTTAGTTTTATAATTTGTAATTGACGAACGGA
>JAQIXQ010002236.1:0-11249 GCA_034700485.1 Pseudosinella alba | reverse complement strand
GATGGTGAGGATGACCCAACCCAACTGTGGTATATCTCCAAGCACGAAAGGAAAGTGAACAGACACTGGACCAGAATCCAAAACTTGGCTTTGTAGAATTGCTTTTGATTCGATCTTTCCAAGATTTCCACCGTCATATAACGTCCTGGCCTGGTGGATATTTTCCTCCTCCGAAAACGAAGTGGGAGGACGCCAAACTTGTGGCCGATTTTTATTTGGAATGTTAAAAAGTCAAATATTGCTTCCATTGTCACAATGTTGAGATATCAACTTATCTGGGGTACTTCGACAAAAATGTAGCTCCACTTTCCTAGGATTTGTTAAGATAGTGATGCGTTGATACGTCACTTGTTTTGAAAGAAAGCTTTAAAAAAAAGTGGAAAATTAAGTGGAAGCTTGGCTTTTACTTAATTTGGAAGCATGGAAATGGCGTTTGCCTAACCAATTCTGGGAAGCAGAAAGCCCAAATTAAATTCTATTTAATTTTTAATTAGAGGGTTACAAATAAACTCAATTCTCAACGAGTATACCCGCCTCCTGAAAACCCCCGAGGACGACTCCCTTAACGTGAACGCCTCCCTCCTTGTCATCAAATGAAATGACACTGACATGACTGACACTGACTAAGACGATTGGGATGATGATGATCACAATAACACTGAAAAGAATGCTTTTATATCATATCACATCAAAATGGAGAAAAACCACATTACTTGTATATATTTAACTCCAAAGTTAGTCGACCCAGCCATTTTTTCCAATATGTGGATTTTAATTAACGGGAATGAAAAGATTATTGGTCATCTTCGATTTTTTTATTTGCGATTTATCGCCAAAATGAATCTTATCCATTTATATAGTTTTATGTGACATTACTGCTGTTATCGCATGACAATTGTTAAATTTGTAATTGTAATGCAATCTCAAGATGCATAATATTTTTTTTTTTGGATATGACTGGCAATATTTATTAATTAAAATTAACATTGCATACAAAAGCGAAACCGCATGTACCACCACTTCACCTAAAACCATACGCCGATGGCACATCATTTACATAAGCATACCTAATATCTTATCATTGGTTACATCACAAATCCACCTCTGGCCGTGCTGAAAGCACGGCTTTTAATATCGTTTTTATTATCGTGCAACAATCATGTGATGCTCCTGTTAAATTGTAGAAAGACAATGATTAAAATTAGGTGACATTTATCTTTCATTCAGTGGTAGTATTAAATATGACTGGTTATCAACCTAGCTCATGGTACCAAATACTTTTACCTGTCCGCCGTCACAAATCGCGAATGATTGATGATGGAGATTTTGAACTTGTTTCAAAGTGCTTTGTATTTATCTCTGAATGACATCGAATAAGTAGTTATACTTTGGAATTATGTCATGCTTATGTAATATAATAATATATTATGCATATTAAGGTTGATATCCATATCCATTGCATCATCATTTTACATAACTAATCTACTAAACGTCACTCAATTTTCCATGCAGCAAAAATTAATTAGAAAAAAACTGTGGCAGTATTAAATAATCACTGTCTGCTTGCGAGTTATGTAAAGAAAAACATTGTAAATTCATATTTGATATCTGCCACTCGACTTTAAATATGTAAATTATCCTTATCATTTTAATTAAATGATATAAATTATATAATATAAGTTTCGTCATTTACAAAATCAACTCAAGTACAATTACATCACAATGTCAACGTCATGGGCATGATGTGTCTCAAAGTCAACCTTGTGGGGCAAGTATAAAAGGGATAGAGGAACTGTTTGATTGAGAACTCATCCAGTTAGTCGCGGAGCGAACAAATTTCAACATAGTTAGTTGATTTTGTAGGACTGTCAAGTCAAGTCAAAAGCCAGCCATTATAATTACTGGGATTGGGAATACTTAGCCACCATTTATACTTACTCATTTTTTTATACTAGTTGTGCTGGTAAAATGACAACTAAACTCCATTTCCTAATTGCTGTGGCAGTTGGTCAAGCTCTATTCCTGACAGTCGTAGCATTGTCCTCTGCACAGGAGGATGGCGTGCATGACACTTTGGACCATGTAGGTGATCCCAACCATCCCATGACGCTGCGCTTTGTTGGGGTGGCTGATGGGAAATCATACTTTGCTGAAGTTAACCAGAGTATGGTATGTCAAAATCCAAGTTATAAATTATCTGTGTCATAGTGGAATGGCTAACAAGTATTTTTATAAGTTTGCTATTTGATGTAATACCTAGAATCGGGATGGAGCAGCGGCACACTGTCACGAGGCGGGACTTAAATTGGCCTCAATAGAAAGTCAAGCACAGGCTGACATGCTGACCACACTAATCCCTGAAATCGGGCTTAGGGGCTGGAGTAAGATATTATTAATATTATTAAATTTGGTGGTTTTAACATTTTGGTCATTTTTACGATGATCATGCCGGTTTAAAATATATTCTGTATATAATTTGTAGATTTCTGGACATCCGGAAAGGAGACACGACAAGACTCCATGTTCATGTGGAATGAGACAGAGACAAGGGTTAATTCCTCCCTTGTAGACAGATGGTACTTTCACGATATCAATAGAAAGTGCATCTCGTTTTTGGTTGATTACAGTGGTTCCGTTTTCAGTGCATATGATTGTTTGGTTCGTTATAGGCCATTGTGCCGCTCATAGAGATTAATTAGCCTGTCATGTAATTTCAAAGCAAGGATATAATATTACAATCATTCATATCGTCATGTATTGAGAAATGCATACTCGAAGAAACCAATAAATAAATAACAATTTCATCAAATGATATGTATTTTGATTTATAATTTAAGATGTAGCTTTGTCTTTACCATATCAAACTAGTATGAACACGTTAAGCACTCTATTTGATTTGGATCAGGTAGTAATGGCATTGTCAGCAAAGCCATTTTAGAAACTGCTGCTTCAAGTAAAGCAGTGGCAACAACAAATGGTGAAGTATCCTTGTAACCAGCCTCAGGCATCGCAGAAGATCGTCCTCAAGTACACGTGTATTCCTTTCTTGTCCCTCCAATATATTAAAAAATACCAGAGGAGCCAACCACACATCAAGCCCAATCCAGTTGCACCCGCATATCCGCATACAAGCCCAATAGCTGACTTGACAGTTGCCGGTTTCGGTCTCACCACAAATTCACCACCCTCCCTGGGAGCAAAATCCTTCACAAATTTGTTTAACTCTGAAGACACTCGGGAATAGATGGACACATAAAATCCCATCTCGTTCAGGGCGGCATTTGCGGATGTAACCTTTTCCGACATGTACGACCATATCCGGATATCTCTTGGGAGAAACATGGGGAAGTGGGCTTCATTCACAAAATCATAGCTTTTGCAAATGTACTGCTCCCTGTAAAGGTTGCTCCTCGAACCCATATATTTCTTGAGTTGTCTTGACGAACCTAAAAAAAATCGTTTTTGCCTCCACCATAGTTGCCACATTTTCCATGAAGTCTGCGTCAGAGAGATTGCTTTCCGGGTGGAAAAAGGATTCAAAATCATTGTCTCGTCGTAGCAGTTCCTTTAGTCGATTATAGAACAGTGGCGGTAATAGATTGGAGAATGTCGTCACGACACCTGAACTTAGGCCTTCCCAGGTAATCTTATAACCTTCGTCGTGAAGCAGATCACTCACTGTGGGATCACCGAGGAGTTGAACTCCTTCCGTTTTAATGAATGCTGTATAACAGTATGACAGGATGGAGACCCACAAGAGAATAAATCCCAATAGCTTCCTTCGGTGTCGGCAGCTAAGATCGTAACCCAGGAATAATTTGAAGATGTCCAGCCCCATGTAAATGTTTTGGGTGAGGAGCATATAGACCAGAGAAATAGCCAAGGCAGCGCCCCCGATGTCATAACTAATTACCGATTTGATGGCGTAGTCAAAAGTGGTCAGCGAAACTAAGTCCTTGCAGGCTACTGTGTCCAGTCGAGTCTCTCCCATTATGGCATAACTGCCTTTGTTATTAATGTTTGAGGAGGGGAAGAACACGGCAGAATTTCCTTCATAGAAGCGAATATTAAGGAACCAGCTTGAAGACAATTTATCCGCATCAGTGAAGCCGTTTTTAAAGACAAAGGTGAGGTTGAGTCGCGATTGAATGCTTGAAAGTACTAGGGGGTCCGGATGGCAATGGGCCAAGATGTTGCTGAACTTCTTCTCAATCAATTCTTCATTCAAGCAGTCTGGAATATTGGAGACGGCTTCTGTGATTCGTATCAGACCTTTGCCGCCATGACCGTGACAATTATGCGGAGCTGAAAGTTTTCTAATTTGAGAAGGTAAAATGGTTGCTGTTTTATCCAAACTGTAGAGCTGCAGCTTGTTGGATGAGGGCTGGCAAAAATAGCAAAATATGCCAATGTCGCCTTCACCATGTTCGTCGAGGAAGATGATTGGGGCGTGGAATGACTCATCACTCACTTGGTTGATCAGATCATTACTAAAATTTTGAATTAGCAGATTTGAATAAGATACTTTATCCACAAATAGGATGAACATATATTTGTCCGAGTCCCCGTATCCTGAGTCGCGTATGGCTTGAACTGTTGTCTCAAACTCGGGGGCGAGCAGGATGAATAGTATGCAAGTGTCTCCATACCGCATGATGAATTTTGAATACTTTAAGTATCTAAAACGGCTTGCGTCAACCTCGGTATCAATATTCTCACATTCAGGAAAATTGGTTCTGCATCTAGAGTCCCAATCAATATCCAACTCCGTGTTTATCATTGTATTTATCATCAGAAACTTCGTGCCCGCTATTGAGACGGCTGAAGTTTCCGTCACTGTTGAATTGGAAGTAATGTAGTGGAGTGAGCAGTCAGACTCCAGAGTGAATGGAATCATTTTTGTACTTGCCCACGGGAGAAGAAATGTCAAGATTTTGATTAAATGCAACCCCATTTTATTCAAGATATGGGATGTGCTATGTGTTAGGTGTATATTGAAATTCCTAGATATAGCAATTTTGCAGCTTTTGACAATACGACCCAGCCGGATCACACGGATGTAGATAAACCATCGGTATTTCTATTTTTAAGTGAAAGATCAGTCCAAACTAAGAATTATATGCAGGTTACCATGGCCTGGTTGAAACTGAAATATCATTCCTTGCTCATGTATGTATTGGAAGTTTCTACGTATTCTGATCAATATGATACTGGATTAGGCAGTTATATAGGTTGTATATTACAATATATATCTAATGATATTGACTATTGACAATAAAAGTAGTGCTTGGCTAGTAAATCAATCATGTTCCGTAATATATGTTGGGTAAGTAGGTAATGCAGTTTTTTTATAACGATGTTAGGTAGACATACAACAAAGGATAAAATATAACAAGCGGAAACAGGTATGTAAGCAGGAGCAGGTATTATTTAAAATATTTTAGCGTTGGAGAAACTCTTTAATTAAGGTAAGTATCCGGATGAGCGGCAGCATGTAGCAAATGGTTAAATTCGTGATATCCAAAGTAAAAAGAATGTTTTTTTAACCTGATGTAACGTATCAAAAATATTGCTCGTTGTTCCGAATTGAATTTTTCGGTAACTTAAATGTGCTCCAGCGAGGATAGCATAGCGAGAGTGTCAACAATTTTAGTTTTATATCCCAAATTGAAAATATAAGACTTCGTATAAAAGCATTAATATTGATTGTGTAATTATGAGTGATCAAATTCGGCATATTTTTATCGAAGAGCTTTGATTCCCAATTCTTCAAAATACGAAAAAAATGGCAAATGCAAAGAGATCAAATTGTAACTAAATTGTAAATCTTTATTTTTATCGAAATTGAACGCAGATTTTGTTTCCTTATAATGCAATAAAATTAGAATTATTTTTTATCGTCCAATTTTATTTATTGTTGATGATTCTGCCTTTGATAGGCACATAATTCCAATTAATCTTCCATTTATTAAATTAAAATTAAACATAATCGAAGAATGTGATTTATTCTGACTATTTGACCACGGGATGGGACTGATAATGAGAATGAAGATGATCCCCTCCGACTATGGCATATCTCCAAACACGAGAGTAAAATGAAGAGGCTGAATGTATTCTTGATGTTTTGCAGACATTGCCAATACTAAAAAATATTTGTATATATTTTATATAAATTTTATGTACTTCTGCTCCCAGCACTCATGGCCTGCAACAACACAATTTCCGCTGTGAAGAGGGAAGTCAGAATGGAAACAAACGTTTTACGCGTGATGAACACATTATCAAATATCTTAACTCCTACAGGGTGTCGCGCCAGCATCCTTTCTAGTCCACATGCTGTGGGAGAAAATACAGAACCCGGGTAGCGCTCCAGCGTCTTTAGAATTTTTTCCGGAGAGTGATATACCTCGGACGCGTAGTAGGTCACGAGGAATACCCGCATGGCGTATTCCAGAGTTGAGACATAGACAAAGAGAGGAAGTACCTCGGCTTCGTAAATGAAACGAATGACCTGAATAAATACAATTGAGAAATTGCTGTCACTGAATAAAAAAAGAGAACAGGCATTTAAATGATTTGCTTACATTTAGGGCGACCACGAAGATGTTGTAAACATAAGCGGACAACACAATTGGATGGATTCCTGATGTGACCTCTTCCGCCAAATCACATAACATGATAATCTTGTTCCGAATTCCGTTCCAAATTGGTTCCCTTTCTGGATGAAACCCAAAATCAGATCCAATGTCAAATAATTGGAATGGGCGATTTATTCCAGACCCTTTTCGCTTGTTGGCTTGTTCCATCCCTAAATTGAGGTATTCCTCTTGCCATTCCCTCAGAGTGGATTGAAATTCGTCATTGATTTCTCGAAACTTGTGGGATATGGCTCGACACATCATGATCAGATAGAGATCTGCAAAATGCCAGCAGTATAAGCCTGCCATGTCCACGTATATTAGTAGACCTGAAGTGAAGTTAGAATAGTGTGGGAAGTAGTCCGTCAAGTGGCCTTGAGTTACCTTGTAAATTGTTTCGGTAAGACCGCCTTCATCTGAAATTGCCATTTTTTTTACTGTGGATTCTTAAACACTGAACAGGTAGTTAATTGAAATTGAATTTAAGTTACACTCTCGTTGAACTCCGTATATTATGAACAGTATGTTCTCAGCTGCGCACATTCCCATAAGAAGGATCGTAACTTTCACCAGGAACTGCGGAAATTCTTTGTCCATCGTTTTCAGGTTTATTTTTGCCATGGTGGGGGACCATCTTTGGAGAAGCCGAATTATCTCTGGGGCGCTTCTTAGGAAATAGATATACATGGCCAGAACCGAAAATCTGTAGATGGTCCCTTCCATTGCATCCATTTCCGCGAGGATGGAAGGGTGAGTGCCAAGCTGGCTAATGCAGGCCAACATCTCCGGAATGAATCCAAGGACAAACAAGACAGTCAGCATGATGGTGTGTAGCGAGGATATGCTTAACCATCTGAAAGGGCAAAGACTAAAATATGGAATGAAACTGTTTGGTTTTGCTTATTGTAAGTTCATCTTTCCAAATCAATAAGTTCAGTAAGTTGTAATTGAGAGTAAATCTTACCGAGTTCTGTGTGCCCCTGACCTCCGAATTGATATTGAAATGGGGCTCACGCCGAGAATCCGGCCCAAACAAAGCATCCATTTGAAACCAACTTCTACAGGGTCACCAGGACTGAAAAGGTGTCCTGAGTTCTGATCAAGGTCAACTCGATCATGTTCCTGGATAAAGGGAAATACTTGAGTTATTTTACCCATTTAGATCTTTTCGTATTGTGCACTGATAGTCAAAATGGTGAGATTGTTCCACTATTTACAGGTAGCCAGCACTGTTCGGTTTATGAAGCTACGCACA
The DNA here is from genome assembly GCA_034700485.1 of Pseudosinella alba. NCBI lineage: Eukaryota > Metazoa > Arthropoda > Collembola > Entomobryomorpha > Entomobryidae > Pseudosinella > Pseudosinella alba. Next base: position 3,356 of record JAQIXQ010002236.1, on the reverse strand, counting down.
TACCTAGCCTAATTTAATATGTATGTGAAACCGACGTTCCTAATTAATCGTTAGGACGTCTGTAACATATTATCACAATATTATTTTTCAATCCGAAATAATAAAATTCAAACGAGGTTAACTTGCTTTAATGGAGTTGTTGAATAAGTGGACAATAAGGTTGGTATGACCTTAATTATATTTGCGGTAATTTAGTGTATTGGATAAATGATGTTTGTAAAGCGAGAAACGTAAACGTTAATGGGACAAAGGGTTGAGAAAGAAACTCATAACAAGTTATATTAGAATAATTTTCAATTCCTCACATTTTAAATCAACACGCCTGCTTGGTTATTTTACTATGACAAATTTTCTTTGGGATTTACTCATTACATTATCTCATGCTCCATTTGGACATTTAAGGATCAATTGCTATTTGGTCTACCAGTGGAATATTTTAAAATAATTGCAACCGACTCCGTCCTGCTATACATGTATTACACTTGTAGCATTTGGCATTGCTCTGTGAAAAAGTTATTCATATTATTAAATTAACATAGAGGAATCAGACCATGTCCGGTCGAATGAGGTAGGATTAGTCATGGATAAAATCTTATGAATGAAATGCAAGCCCCGCTGCTCCAACGTCCATTATCTCAAATAATATGAGCCTGCTTACGTACAACGCGGATATATTATCGTCGTAACTCCAAAGAGTAGCATACACACACAATTCCAGTACATGTCAAATCATTAAAATCGAACGGATACACTAATTTATTATTATCCCGCCAATGCAACCCTAGAGCTTGTCGAGACTAACAACATTCATGGAGCATGATCTGAGGTGGACTAACTAAATGAACATGACATGCAAAATAAAATATAACATTGCACGAACGTAACATATTTATAAATATTTTATAAGTTTCATTGTGTTCTGTTTCTTGCGCTTCCAGCGCTCATCGCCTGTAAGAGCACAATTTCCGCTGTAAAAAGAAAGGTAAGGATGGAAACGAAAGTTTTTCGGGTGAGGGGCACAGTATCAAATAGCTTCACTCCGACTGGGTGTCGCGCCAGCATCCTCTCCAGTCCACATGCTGTGGGAGAAAACACAGAATCCGGGTATCGTTCTAGCGTTTTCAGAATTTTCTCCGGGGAGTGGTATACTTCAGCAGCGTAGTATGTCACTAGCACAACCCGCATGGCGTACTCAAGAGTTGAAACATAGACGTAGAGAGAAAGAACCTCAGACTCGTAGATGAAGCGAATGATCTAAAGTTTAAAAAAATATGCAAGGTTTTTAGGAGCCAAAAGGTTGCCAATTTTTTAAATGTTTACTTACGTTCAGAATAATCAAGAAAATGTTGTAGACATATGCCGACAGCACAATTGGATGGAATCCTCCAGCTATCTCCTCGGTCAAACAACAGAGACTCGTAATCTTATCCCGAATCCCCTTCCAAATTGGCTCCCTCCTTGGACAAAATCCAAAATCTGATCGAATGCCAATTCCAACATCAAACATTTGGAATGGCTGATTCATCGGGGACCCCTTCCGTTTCATGTTATGGCCTACTCCAAGCCCAAGATTGTCATCCTCCTTCTGCCATTCATAAAGAGTGGATTGTAACTCTTCATTGATTTCATTGAATTTGTGGGATAGGGCGCGACACATCACGATCAGATGCAAATCCGCAAAATGCCAGCAGTACACTCCAGTCGTAACGGCATAAATTAGGAGACCGGATGTGAAGATGGAATAGTGGGGCAGGATGGTGGCCAGGTATCCTTGGGTGGCCTTGTAAATTTGTTCGATGATATCGCCTTGGTCTAAAAAACAGAAATATTTTTTTCTAAACCAGTAATGACTCGGGTTATTTATATTAATAATTTAATTAGGTTACCTTCTCTGTGAACTCGGTATGTTGTGTACAGAATGTTCTCAGCAGCACACATTCCCATCAGTGGGATAGTGACTTTGATAAGGAATTTTGGTAGTGAGCTGTCAACGGTTTTCAGCTTCAGCTTCTTCATCGTGGCAGACCATCTGTGGAGATGGCTAATGATCTGGGAAGCATTCCGCAGGGAGTAGATGCACATGGCCACAACGGAGAATCTGTAAATGGTGTCCTCCATTCCGTCCATCTCGGCCAGGATTGAGGGATGGGTGCCGAGCTGGCTGAGACAGGTCAGGATCTCGGGAATGAAGACAAGAAGGAGGATGGCTGTCAACAGTAGGCTATGTATTGCGGAGAAGCAGAGCCATCTGAATGTGCAAATACTAAACCAAAAGGAACTGATTGAGAATAACTTTTGCAATTACCTACATCCGGTTGGGGTTTTAGTTTATATGAAAATGACTTTGCGTACCGAACTTTGTCCGTCCCAGATCTACGAAACGATACTGAGATGGGGCTTACACCAAGAAATCGACCCAGCATAAGCATCCACTGGAATCCAGTTTCTACGGGGTCATCCGGACTGAATTGGTATTTTGAATGCTGGACATCATGCCCAATTTCATTATGATGTTCGTGAAGAAAAGGAAATACCCGATTGATTTTGTTATTCATCTAAATACTTTCTCTTGCTCTTACTTCTACTGCTCAGATTACGACGATTGGTTTTCTTTCTAGATGTTCAACGCCAAGATAAATCTGATGATGACTAAAATGATTCTGTGGTGATACTATGTCTAGTCACTATTTGACTAACAAAATAGTAGTCTGGGTGCTAGAATTGTACAATATAAATTCAAATCAAATAACCTCGTTTTCACCAGGTTATTATGATAGGCAAATATCTTAATGTAAGAAATTTACTATCTCCTATTCAATTAACATTGGTCGCACTAATAAAATTCAAACAATTTTCAATAAATTTACGGACTAAACGGGGGAATTATATTTTAAAATTAGGAACATGCTCATTATATTCATATTTTTTGCGTGAATGCAAGAACATTGTAACATGGACTAGGCTCTGATAAAGAAACATTCGAGTGACAGAAGCAATGAAGGTATCGTCTTAACTGTGCATATAAAAACGAAACACTTAAGACGAATTGTCGGATAGCTTATCTTAATATATATAATTCAGCATCTTTGTTTACAAAAGTAAGATTTGGTAAACCTCAGCTGTGGGGTTGTTTTTTTTCTGTTTACATGTATTTCTGGCAATGCTGTAGCATAACTTGCATGTGTTTCTGGCAATGCTGTAGCATAACTTGCATGTGTTTCTGGCAATGCTGTAGCATAAGTTGCATGTATTTCTGGCAATGCTGTAGCATAAGTTTGAACAATGCTGTAGCATAAACTATTATGCTACAGCATGGTTCAAACTTATGCTACAGCATTGCCGAAATACATGCAAAC
>JAQIXQ010002235.1:0-11263 GCA_034700485.1 Pseudosinella alba | reverse complement strand
GAGCCCTCCGATGAGACCCGCAACGTGGGAGCATTTTTGCGGGGAACGTTTCAGGATCTGCTCCAGTTCCGAAACCTACAAAATTGGGGGTAATGTGCAAGAATAATGAAAATGAACTTGAGAAAGTCTTGAAGTTTACGGCAATGTGCTCAACTAACATAAAATATTTATGCCAATGTTGCTTATAGTAATGCATGTAATACCTTATTTCGCAGCAGGTCCCTTTCCTCGGCCAGATTTCGCAAAGCTACTTTTGTCTTGCCCAATTCCCCTTCCTTCTCACTCAACGTGTTCCGGATGGCCACATGCTCATCTCGAACTAGGGCTACTTCCCTGCAGATGGATGCTAACTGGTTAGAATAAATAGATCCAGCAGATGTACAAGAGGATGTCGAAGATGATGATGAAGTCGAATTTGCCGAAACTGGACCTATCTTTTGCGACTGTTGCAATTTTTGCTGACCCCGACCACGTCGTGGAGAGGGGGAGGCTGTTCGGTTGTGTGCAGCCACGGTGCTGGGGACTGACGACCTCTTGTCCCCAGTTCCGCTTCCTTGTGCTAATATCATTTTCTTGGTGGATGTGATATTGGAGGTGGATGAGGATGTGGTCGTGATCGGAATGGCAAGAGTTTTTGGATGGGATTTTGTATTCCTCGAGGCTACGTTGTTGCCTTTTGGAGGGAGGGCTGATGGTTGAACCTTTTCCACTTTTTTGTGCATTTTTTTTTCAAAGAAATGTATGATTTGGTTGGGTCACATTTCCCGTTCACGTTTTTCTACACTTTGTCCCAAAGCTGTTATGTAAACTCAACCGAAGAATTAATAGAATTAATTTTCTATATTTCATGCAATCCCACCAGGACACTGAATTCAACTTATTTTATAAATAAAGTTATTTTTAACTGATGATTGGTGCAAGCCCAGTTACATATACACCGACCTATGTCACTTTTCGATAACTTAGATCACATTGCCCCACCTACTACCTTCAACATTGCCCAATACAACATGAACATGTCCATTGGAAATGTGTGATTTTCTAATTTGCAAACTACCACTTTTGATAACTCCAGCCCCAACTAAACCACTTCAATCAAATATGATTGACTGGGCATCATGCCAAAGACTATTTTCCCTTTACGATTATGAATATGTCATGCAATTCTCCGGTGCAAACTGCCATAAAAGGAACTTAAACTGATTTCCAGTTACAAATTGTGCCTGTTAAAATATTTTCGGACTAGTAAAAATATTACACAGCAGCACTTCCACAAAGCATATATCCTCAAAAAGTAGATTGAAACTTTCGTTCGGTAGTCTCCCTTCTTCGCTTAGGCTTTCCTTCTCCTCCAAAAGCTGGATCAGAACTGACTGAAAATATATCCCAAGCAAAGCTTTATATTCGACAAGAAGCCACATCAGTGAAAAGGAAAACGATGCCACAACATTAGCGAAAAAGTCCTTTTGCATTTTGCAAGTATATGCCTTCAGAGAGTTGTATCGTTTGTATCAAATCCTACATGGCTTGGATTTATGTATTCCACTGGCCCACTCCGGAACAACCGCTCATTTGTTGGCAACAAGGCATGTTTTCTATTCCTTCCGGGTTAAAGCCACCCATACCAAAGTAATTCAAGTAGCGATATGAGAGCGTGTGAGGATTTTCGGATTTCAGCATTGGCAGTGAACAATGTGGAATGGAGTGAAAAGGCTGTTGTTGCGATGTAGTTATGCATGGCTTCAGTTGCTTTTCCTTCCTGGTTGAGTAAAGCTGTTTGGAACGTGCTCGAAAAATACAATGCACAATGAAATGAACGGTGTTTGTTTATGGTCTACTGTCGCAATATCCCTGTTCCCGGTTGAATGCATAATGTCGTCACCGTCATAGTCATATAGGAAATGGGTTCAGTGGAAAGTGGAATGGAGTGAAATGAATAGCTTTTGTATGAACAGATTAGTAATATGAACTGTGTAGATGTGTAAGCGGTTGAAGCAACTTGAACCCAATGCGATGGAATGGAACAGGCAAGACTAATTATTACATCCCATTTATATACAAACTTGACAATGGCTTAACGCTGAAGTTACTTTATGCACACATGGCTTAGTATGGAGATCAATGCTAAGGAAGCGATGCTAGGTTGTAAAATGAAACAGTGAAGGAAATGCGGAAATGCTTCAGATGAATTCAAAGGAATCTTTAGAGGATGGATATGGGCCATTAACTTGTAATCAATATGCGGTGATGATGACATGGATTCAAGTAGATGCAAATGTGAAGACTGAAATGCTTCCAATATTTTTGACTAGGTCTATAAAGATGAGATACATATGTTTTATAACAAAATAAGCAAGTTATCTAGGCTGATGCTGCTCTGTGGCCTTTTTGAGAACGAGAGAAAAAATATTCTGATTTTCAGCATGAACTTCACTCGCAAATATCCACAGAGCAAAAATAAATGCAACTGACGATTGACGATAATGCACATCAATAAATCAATGTTAATTTGTTGTGTGTGCGGTATTTTTGAGTACATTCGTGAAATGCAGCCTCATGTATATGCAACATTACGAGTCTTTTATGCTCATTATAAATATAAGTTACTCCATAGTCCCGAGCTTTTACTGTTTTCGATCTACTCCACAGTTCACGAAATCATCAACTTTAAAAAAGGATGTTACTCGAAAACAAATAAAAAACATTTAAGTGATAATTGAGTTGAATTATATTGGCAACATGATGCCGATTAGCAAATCTGCATGTGCTTGCTCATGATGAAGAGACTCATGTCAAGAATGGAAGGACAAGTCATTCATCAGCATTTCCTTTCCTCTACTCACTTTCCCGTGAAATTCTCTTAACCAGGAAATTATCTTTTAAATGTCAAATAATTGTCTTTTAGCACTTCCAGTAATGCCACTCCAACTACCAGCACTAATCTCGGCCAATTCGACTTGACCTACATTTTGGCTAATTCAAATAACGTATGCGATGAATGAGGAATTTCATAATTAACTATATTTAGAAATAGAATCAGAGGCACGTAATGAGCTAAACGTTGATGACGGGGGAGTTTTCATTTATTGAAACATGTTTATTCATTGAACTACTCAGTTTTGTAACATGAGAAGGAAGAAATACCAGGGAAATTAGTTTGTGGAGGGAACTGCGGGAGCCTTCATCTTCATGCAAGTGCGAACGCCCGCTTTTTCCCTCTTCGCGTTTGTCATATCCTTCTGTCAATAGAAATTCAAAAGACTATTCCCGTTCTCCCCAATGCAAACATAAAAAATACCAAAAAAATGGTAACATGTTTATATAGCTCATCTGAAAGTTTTCCCGTGAGAACCAGGATGGAACTATACTCAGGAAGCGCAGCCTTTTCAAATGGAACATGGAATAAAAACGATAGAACGAGATGAGGGATGGAGAAGTTTCATTCGTCAATAACTTTATTTGCTTTACCAAGAGGCTCCCAATGGATTTGAGGATTGCTCATTTCTGCGGAAAAAAGGACGTGATACTTTTTGGAAATGAATAATACATAGGTAGCTGTGGCAGAGGAGTACTCATGTCTACCGATGTAGGATCATTGATTTACTCTGTTAGTTGTGTATATTCAACTTTTTACTTACGAAAGGCATGCGGCCCAAAATGAAAGTTCGGGAAGACCTCTTTCCAAGCTTCTATCTGACTCAATTAGTCCTCCCCGGTGGTAGCAAGCAATCTTATCTAGGGTTGGAAATTGGAATTTGTTGTTCCAACCCAAACTCGAGTTCGACTTCGTCCCAATTTCACTAGGAATGTCATGTCATACCAACTGTCAGCAAAATCAAGGAGAAACTTATTCCTAATCAAATATTCTGCTCTCATGAGTTCCGTCAATTTATGTAGCTGTTTTGCGTTGTTCCTCAGAGGGATTTGTATACCTATTTGAATATATCCATATGCGGAATTGATCATTTGATTAATTAAATTACCAGTCATATTGAATGGTCATATATAGCCAAGACATGCTATTTCACTTGACGAATAAATGATACTCGCGATCATTCGCAAATATAATCTAGCCTATCAATAGTCAATTATTTCCAATTTCCTCATGGACCAAAACAAGCTTGAACCTATTTTCACAAGTTGGTTATTTGGGCTGTCTGATAAACCTTTTATCATTGTTTCTCTCTATCCTAGACAAAGTCCTTTTATCATTTGCCATGTAAAAGACTTATTGTCAAGTTTGTCCATGTGGCACTCTGTGGAATTATTAATTCGAATTCCGGATAAACCCGTTTGAATCAGCAGAAGTGATATGTCCCACTGTTGACTGTTGTATTGGAAGTAAAGCACACTGGCTACGACGGTTGTCTCAGGGTCCCAGGTGCATGGAAAATGAATTATCCTAACTCTTTCCCTTGCTCGCATAAAACAAATGACGAGTATGACCAAAGCCATGGATGGAATGGAATCATTTGCTTGGCTATGATATGATCGATCAACCTGCTCCCTGATTTGTGTAACTGCAGATGGTGACATTTCGGTGGAAAGAGCATGCTCACATTACAGTTTCCTCTTTGATTGATTGAGTTCACCTAATTATACTAGAAATTCAAACTTCATTTGCTACTCTTATCGCAGAACAGGAACTGGAGAGACGACATGTCCATGACAATTAATGATCAAATTATGTCAAAAAGATCACATCACTGAATCCATTGGTTTGTAGAGTGAAAACTTCTTGCAATTAAAATGATCCCAACTTACTCAAAACTAGTTGACTTATATAGTTAGGTAGTAACTTACGACTAATGAAACGATTTTAAACTTATAACTCTCAAGATCATTGCATATTAGCTTTATATATTGTGTGTAACACGAAACGAGAGAAAGTTTTATGTACTGTGGCAAATATTATCATATTTCGGGATAGGAGAACGTTGATAGGAGTTCTATTCATGACCGAAGGAGTTTATTTGCCCCACATAATAAATTAGGGTCAGCATTTCCCCATTCATGTAATTTGCATGGTCGCCAAACATTTTACTTTCGACATTGCTTTTATTTTTTTTGGGTCATCCTGCTAAAACCACCATTTAATTTTCTGCTAGCGCAGCTCCCCAGGGAAGGCGCTCGTTCCTAAATGAGCTCAGGGAGACCTATCGCAGTTTGCACAAAAAAATGGGAATGACATCAACCCGCAACCACCACTACCCATACTCATGTGATATTTATTGCAAGAGAAATGATGACGTTGATAAATGAGATTCTGAAAATCCAGTTCGTATATCCTATATGGTGAAAATGATGCAAGGATGAAACACGTATTCCCTACATTTACTTCGGTAATCTTCTGCTAAAGCGTGATTGTAATATTGTAATGTTTTAGTTCCGAATGCTAAAATAGGGAATGTTAGCAAGAAAATGACTACTTGCTTCAGTCTCGTGTTTACAAATTAATCGCACTTTAGAATGTAGATATTTAGAGGCATTCATTGTTCATTGTAATGACCAGCAACCATAATAGTATTATGATAATACATGTCTGGACATATACATTTTATACATTTATTTGACAGTTTTTTTTTACATTAACAGGACCTACAACATTTATGTTAGAAAACAGTTTAGTTATTTATAAGATGTTTGGGTACTTTGTTTTGTGCATGATGACAAATATTTTCCACTATTCCGCATATAGTAGAAAACGAACAAAAACAATAAATATTTTGAATCTGACGCCTTGTCCTTTCAGGAAACAAATTACTTTCCTCCTGCTACCTTGCGCTCTCCGTCTCCGTTCCCATATGCTCAAGTCTGCACACCTTTCCTCGTTTAGTTTTGCAATTTACAGGAGGAGTGCAGTTCCGCATAATACAAACCCAATGTGGAACATAGAACATGGCAACATGAAGCCCTCTCGTAAAATTAATTTCTCCACTTTTTGCTAAATATTTTTATGGAAGGACGGGACAGGTACCGGAGCCTCATATTTTTTGTTCCAAAGAGAGATTGCAGTTGGTAGTTGATGACTTCGCATTCCAATTCCATTATCTCTCTCCTCCAATTCAGCAAAAATCATAGTTTTTATATATTTGTTGGCTTCAAACTGATACCGATGTCCGTCCAATATCTTTAAGTACTTTCTAGACAAGAGTTACTATCATCGTCATTCTTTGCGAAATGACTCAATTTGGTTGAAATGTCATAAACAATCTCTTCATTTTCCCCCTCGGTTTTGATAGAATGTCGAGTTGCATAATACTACTTACCTCTGCATTGGCGCTGAATGTTGAACTATTTTTTCTGTTGGTTCAAAAAAATTGCATTATTATTGTTGGGTTGCAACTCCATTCAAAACTCTGTGAAAGTACTGCCACGCCACTGGACCTTTACATCATATAACTAAAATTGGCTAGTCAGGTAAGCTTGAGTGGGATGAATAATCGATTCCAGTTACCATTTCCATTTATTTCCAAATCCATTCACATGAATATTTTCTTCCAATATATTTGACTTCCTTCCGGATTGACACTTTAGCACTTAACCTGAACGGAAGTCTACTGCTTCACATTGAATAATATTGTCACCTTACTGAAAGAGAGAAATAGAACGGAAAGCAATATAAAAAATGTGTCCCCCAATTACCATATATCTATGCGAAAAGTTACCAACTTGCCCTTTCTCCATTTTGGCTCATAGCCTGTAACACAATAATAAATTCTAGCAATAAAAAATCCTCTCTTGAGTTTAGAAATCCAACTGCCTCCACAACAATATATTACACTTGGATATCATTTCTCGATCATTCCATGTACGAGCTATTTTCTGACATTCTCCCAAAATGACAAAATGATTATCACCATCAATCATCATCCATGAGCAAATAACAGAACGAAAGGGTAAATATGCCCCGTCAACCGTTAATAGGTTTCGTCAGACTTTTGACTCTGGAGAAAGCACTCCCACAAAATTTCGCTTTTATTTCGGTCGTCATGCAAATTGTGTTTGACGTGACGTACAAATGTGGGTGAGACTGCCAATCATGGGCATTAATTCATCATTACAAAAATGAGTCGGCTATTCATATGACGGGAGGACGAAGGATAATTACTTTACCTGTCCATTCTTGTAAAACTCAAGTAGAAACATACATACATATGGGCTGATCCCTTATCTTGGCATGTTTATTTTTCTCTCTTGAAAGAATAATTACAGCTCTGTCAATCTTACTTGCGATTAGCCTAACACAACACAACGTCAAGACAGGAACACCGAACTGGACCTAATAGTTTTAACTCTTTCCTTCCATTTTTGATTGAACTTTTATTATTTGAGCTGTCGCTCGCAAATTCCCTATGTACTTATTTATGAAATCCCTGCATCAAAACTGAGCACTTTAAGATCCGTCAAGTTGGCTGGAGAAGAAAAGTTCTTTGTTAATATTGGTATAGCAAATAGCAAAGGTGTTTTGGATTAATTTTATTTCTTGTTTTCTCTTATATATCGCGTTAAAAATCATCAAAATAAAAATCATAAGTGGAGATATAGAGATATAAAACCTACCCATATAGATGGATAAATCTAAACATTGTTGTCTGATTGTGAGTATGTAGCAACATTTGTAGGCAGACAAGGACTAGTAAACCTGAACATTTGCAAAGTTATATATATATAGATTGACTATTCCCACATCACATAATATAGTAAATTCAATTCAGTCTGCTTTGAAATTCCTAACCACCATCTTTGTCCATTTCCTCGTCTTTGTCCCTGACCCCTGATACCTTCGATCTATATCCATTTTGTTATGTTGTGATGTGTAACAGAGAAATGATATCAACGATAGAAGTAACCAGCAATAAGTATAATTTCGTTGAATTTCCTTGCTGCTTCGTAGATAATCGACCCAAAAGATATAGCAAGAATTGACTAGTCAATCTTGGATTCCTAAGTTTCTAAGTAATCTTACCAAAACCAAATATAGATTTTTCCAACCTATCGAATCGGGTAAAGCTGTTCCCTACATTCGTCAATAAAAATAGCAAGCATTTATTTCTTCTTTCTGGAAAAAAAATCGGGAAAACTAATATGGGTCGGGGTAGCGGCTGCTGCTGCCGTTGCTTTCCTCCATTGCCATATTTCTCACTCACTGCACATGTGACTGTAGAAAGTTAGTGGAAGAATAGAAAATGTGCCGGTTAGGCTGGAAACTTGGTCTTTAGTAAGATGTTCAACAAAATGAAGGCGATTAATTTGGAGCTGACATTATGGCATGTTTACCAGCACCCGTACTGCATTCATCCAACAAAACTGGATCAGAATTCTGTTCACATTTACAGCCTTTAATTCCCACTGCCAATGAATGAAGGTCAAAATTCTCAAGTCTCGAGCTAAATGAAATGAATGGTAGAAACTATCTAATGGGAAAACTTGGAGTAACCGCAACTTTGTCGCGTCTGGGAAAATTATCAATTACATAAGTAGTTCACTAAGTGCTTATAGTGCAAGCTGCTGGTTGCGGTCAGCAAGCCAAAGCAAAACTTTTGGCACTGATGATGATGCTACTTTAACCTTGGCCCATTCTCCGACTAAACTGGCCACTCCCAGTTTTAGTTCTAGCTCAATAATATGTGTGTACTCTGTTCAGTCAACGGTGAAAGTTTCCATGTTAAGTTATCTTTATGCTTTGATTTGCAGTGTTCATGGCAAGGACTGTGCCCCATAGTATTGTTCAAATTCATGTATAGCATCCTAAGTTCAGGACAATTCTGGTCAAATCAGACAATTCAAATCAGCTCATGACGGAGGCACTATTTTAACAAATTATCAAATGCCCTGAATAGCTGATCCAGGGAAAGTCATAAATCTACCCAAACAGCACATGACCAAAAAATCTAAAGCTTCATTTAACTTCCCCATGAATTCTTTCTAATAAATGTCACTCTACCCAACACGAGGCTCTAATAAAAAACAATTATCCAAAGTTTTTTTCTAGCACAACTTCTGACTAACTAATTGTAAGTGTTATTGTTCTCGCCTTAATAACATGAAACTTTGCTATTAATAATTAATTGTGCAATTACCCACAACATGCAATTGCGTGTAACATTGAAAGCAATTATGATTTGTCAGAATGCGTGAGTATAGGTTGATTGGGATATTTTCGCGTTGCGCAAACAACCTTTTATTGCCGAATGACGCAAACCGTGGCCTAAATCATTAGTACTTGGACTGACGTCTGCTTTGGGTTGCAAGTTGACTGTGACGACTTTTAGGAGAAGACATAGTGACTGAGAAGAAAACAAAAAGGACCCATATCCGCCTCCGCATTACTATATTTTGAAGCATGGTATGCCAGAGAATGTCCGTGATCACAGAACTATGTCTTTTGTCTGCGTTGATTGTGGTAATAATTCTGGAACTAGTTAAAGTAATAATCCAATTATACATAATGAAACAGTTTGTTTAAACTTTAAAATATGTCCGATTTAGCATATTAGCGAGGGTAAGCACTGGCCAGACTTCAGCTGCCACCCCTCAAATGACACTGTTACTCATAGAAATGCATTTTTGTATTATCGGATGGGCTGGGAAAGTTGCAAGGAGAATTATGAAGTCAATAAGGTATGTATTACGGCTCTCAATTTATATTTTAATATCGTTTGACGTCGTCCGACGAACTTTGCACTTTTTGGTTTCAGGGTAGATGTGACAAAATCTGTGTACTTATAAAGAGGGCAATACTATTTAGGAATCACAAGAATGATCCCTTCGCGTTCAATACAGAAGCATTTCTGGTCATTTTTCGCGAGGAATTGGGTTATAGCAAGAAGGACAGTCCACCACCAGCTGTGCAGGAACTCGTCACTAAAGTCAAGTTGGGATTAGAGGACTGCAAAATAAAATGTAGTTGACGTGAAACTTGTTACGCACACAGCACGCTGAAATCTAACAACATGATTAGCAATTATATTTTTTTATTTCAAATTTTGAAAAATTTAATTTGATAGATCCTGCGTATGCTACATTGCCCGTAAAGAATACACCCTGTGAGCCTTGGGGAAATTTCACTCGGTGTATTGATGAAGCTGTGGTAAGGGCAATCAACCAGAGAACGCCAAATGGCACTTGCTCATTTTAAGTTGGATTACGAACTTGTAAACTAAAATATTACCTTTGAAACTAGGGATGCAAGTAACCTGCCCAGAATGACATGTTCATCTGCATGATTGGGACCCTAGCCAAAGTGGTTTATAGAATAAGAAACAAAAATAATAATAAAATGTATTGAAGACAGATAATAAAAATTCAAACGCAAAAGTATCTATATATATACATTGTAGTATCATGTATATTTATATTATCGTTTCAAATATGAAATAATTTTGCTGCAAATTGTGGGTAATTATCAAAATTAATCTACACAAGTCGTTTTCGATGCCTGATATGAAAGCTAGGTACACATATTTAGCTGCCGCTCGAGATAAGCTAAGGAAACCATGTTCGGTTTCGATAAGCTAAGGAAACCATCATAAATTCGTTTGAAAAAATTGCGGTTATCGTTGTCACCCTGGTGCAGAAAAATAATGTAGTAGGCATCTCAGATATCGGAAATTTATTCTAAAATTTTGAATAATTCGAATTCGTAAACCCCATCCACAATGTTAAGGCGAGCAAGTTAGATAATTGTAGATCTAAATAGGTACAAGTTTAAAGAGCAGTTTGGCAGCAATGTTATATACTTTTTAATGTCTCAGGATGCAAGTGGGTCGGATGCGAAAAACATGTAAATTGAATATATGATCTTTGAGTTATCCAACCACTTGCATTGTTTATTTGCTGCAAGACCAGTACAGGTAGGAGGGAACATTTTCAGGCTGTGTCGGGGTCATTTGTCCCCATTAGGAAAATTAAGGAAACTGCTCAATCGACAAGGTTAGGTTGGTCTCCGTTTCTCTGTATAAAAACAGGTCCTGATAAGGAATAGTACTTGTACCATTTCACCGCGTACTTGGAAGAAATGATGTTATATGGATAAGTTTTATATTTTGGAATTTCGGCTGATGACTTCATATTCCTTCAATTCCATTATCTCCATTTGCTTCTTCCAACAACGATGTTTGATATGCACCCACTTGCTGGCTAGTAAATGGTTGTCGAATATTCTTGAAGCACTTTCTGGACAACCACACCCTATTCAGGGACTACGACTGCGATTATGTCATCCGCGTATGCCGATTTATACAGCAATCCCTTCGTCTGA
>JAQIXQ010002234.1:0-11263 GCA_034700485.1 Pseudosinella alba | reverse complement strand
TGCGTACGAATTCAGACCTAGCTTATTCCAGCCAAGCGCAAGCTTGCCTCCGGCAAGGCAAGGCGAGCCAAGCAAGGAAGAATGCTACTTGAATTATATATTACAACACAAACCATCTGCACTGTTCATGCGATCAGATCATGCAAGCATGATGTTGTCTCTTGCGTCCCGCGTAGTGTGACTGTGTCCGTCGCACTATGGCAACTCATTGAGCAGCCCAGCAGAAAGCTCAATGAGCGAGCAAGTTATATATCCACCCATTCCATGGTTTGTTGTCCATTATGTTATGTTAGGCGATCATGTGTTATATATATAGAGATAATATATTATTCATTGTAGAGCTACTAAATATAACCATACAAATACCAGAGAAGCATTGATCGGTGGGTATTCTATTAATTTTAGGTGATACATCTTGTCCCGCTATTATGCTGTGGATAATATATCCATGGATAAACCTATTTATCCATTATCCATTTATCCATGTATAAATGGACAAAATAATTTATCCATTTATAAATACACACCCCGGCTGGAACTAGGGGTGCCGTTTTCCGTTTATGTTTAAACAACGGGATTTGTTTATGTTTAAACGGAATAACCGTAACCGAAAACGTTTCGTTTAGTCCATAACAAATATAAACGAAAACATTTTTGTTTAACCGAAAACGAGCCGTTTTTTGTTTAAACGGTTTTAGCGCGAGTTATAAATGTCTGTATGTAAGCCTTCGGATTGTCGGACCTGTCTGATTTGGTCTCAATAGTGGCTGTGACTGGGCATACCACATTGACCGTAAGCGAGGATAGGTTTGTTTAAACGTTTAAAAACGGTTTTTCGTTTCGTTTTTTGTTTAAACAGAAATTCGTTTATCGTTTTCGTTTATTAAACGAAATATAAACAACTGAATAAACGTGTATGTTTTTGTTTAAATAAACGTTTAGTAAACAAGTAAACAAAAAACGGCAGGCCTAGCTGGAACGTTATGTGCATACCACATCATTCCAATTATTGTCTAATTGAGTTATGTTTCAGCTCCGTCCGTAGTCCCGTTGCAAACGGTTTATTTATTATTATATTATCACATTATGAACTTTTAATAAACATCCAAAAAAAAATTAAATTCCCATTCGTCTTGTCCCTGGGCTTCAGAGGTGGGGCCCCATATTGGCGAATGAATTCCCCATTAGCAGTGAACAGTTGAACCCGTCGGATTCCAGGAATCGGCACAGCAACTCGTGCCCCATCTCCGGACACGCAAATCCCCCAGGAGTAAAATAGTTGTCCTGGGCATATTCCCCGGCTCCCCCAGCCAATTTGGAATTTGCCCTCTGGGGGGAATACCTGAACCCGATGATGGTCCTTGTCCGTGACGTAGAGACGATCAGCATCCGGGATGTATGCCACCGCGGTGGGTCGTTCAAATTGGCCTGGAAGGTCCCCACCTTCCCCAATGTGGCCCTGGAACTCTCCATCTTGTCTGAAGACGAGGACTTGACTGTGCTCCCGATCGGCAACATAGATCTGGCAAAATAAAATTAAAATCAGTTATGTGGTCCGAGGATTCGATATCATAATTTTTCATTGGAAAATTAAAAATAATTTACCTCCTCATTCCTTGGATTGATGCAGATCCCCCAGGGCTTCCTCTTGAAGGTCCGAGGTTGGACGGTGTTCCACGGACCGGGATTCATGCGATGATGGCGCTTTGGGCCAACATTCCCCACGTTGATTGACCAGGAGACCCCAACAGCTTCTTGTCCCACAATGCCCCCTTCCACGGCTGAGGTGGGTGCCAGTGACGGAGGAGCGTCGGATTTCCAGAAGTCGTTGAAAAGACCACAACAGGGATCCACCTCAGAACTCGCTTCAATTGAAGGGGTTCACTTGGTCATCTCAGACTCATCTCACTTGGTCATCACAGGCTTGTCCTCCTCGGTGGGGATTATCTGCTGATTGGTCAGATCCATTAAACTCCGGTGTCGCGTTATGGCCAATCCACCCTTGATAAGGACTTGGTCATTCATGGGTCTTCTTGCTCGGGGAAGCCATTTCAATTGACTTGGGGACTTGTGAAAAATGACAGAGCGTTTTCAGTTGGGAACTTTGTAAAAGCAGCGGGCAAAAGATGTCTGGACAGGGACAGAGAGATTGTGGGCTCACCCCGCCACCGGAATCGTAATCCCTTGCCCTTCTCCGAAAGCTCAAAATAGATCAATGCCAAAAAATAAAAATAAAATGTTAAATATAAAACAACTTGCTAATCCGGACCACGTAGTAATAGCAGAACGGGCTTAATTGTTTTTTACTCGGAGGAATGAATGGATTAGTGAAAGGGTCGGTAATTCCCATTCCTCCGTCAAAATATTTACTTGCCGTTCTGTCTGGTCCGTTTGTACCGGCCGGAATGAATGGGGACTTGCAAATGACGTGACCTGACCTCGCCGGACATGATCTGAAAATGTTGGTGAAGACGACGATTGAAGACGTGTGGGGAATTAGTTTAGTTGCGGATTAAATTAAATGAACGAAGTTGTCCATGTACCCGAACCGAACCAGAAGAGCAACCTTACATATCTATATTGTATTTCTCAGAATAAGCTAAATTGACCAAAAAAAATATTGGTTCAAGTCAAGTGACCTCAGCTGAGCTCAGCTCAGTTAGCTTAATTGCTGGATTAATGTGTGCATGGTAAACGACAATCGAAACTAATTGGGATTAGGTTTGGTGGAATTGGGATGGGATCAAAGCACTTTAGAGCTTTGTTATGTCGCAGTCCCTTCCCAGCCAAATCCCATTGCCATTCAAACAGGCTTATTACGTATTCCTACCTACTTGTATCAAGTCATGGAGCATGTTAATTTTCCATTTTCTTCCCCTTCCTTTTTTATCATTATATAAAAATATTTTCCTTTGTCTCTCTGGAAATATACATATGCCTACCTAAACATGTGCATCAAGAATAGATCTATAGTTAAGCAAGACGCTTAACTACTTGTATGGGATCAGTTCATTTTTAGCCACAAAACTAACTGCCTCTAGACTTGAATCTAAATCAAATTAGTCCAGTAGTAAGTCAAAATCAAAATAGTTGTTGATTGTCTTTTTTTAGTTTACTGTTATTTGACGGTTTTGCCAATTGGAAAGAAGTTGGTTGTGAGCAAGGAGTAAGTGGATTTACCAAGAAGTCAGGCTTTCGGGGGGAGGGTCTTCACAGGGTGCCTCCTACAGAGGGTGGTCCTTTGAGGTTTAATTGTCTCTGAGCGTTATACGGGACTCATTAACTATATCCAAAGAAGATGGAGGGGCAAGAGGTCGATCAAGGTAAGCGGTGGCGGTACTATTCCTTCTTGAGATTTTATCTACCGATAAAATTACGAGTTATTTATTAATTTAAGTCCTTCCAACCAAATTTATTATTTTTAGTCGAAGGGGCCCATGATGATCCTCCTGGTAACAGAAGGGAAAGATCACTGATGTCATTCTCTCTGTCAAATGAAATCGACGAGTACATTGCCCCAGGCACTAGACCTTATCAAAGTATGAACCTAAGAGCTTGGATATTGCTTAAAGAATCATTAACCAATTATGTCATTTCTAATGTATTTTTTAAACCCTTTTCCAGGAAAGTTGACCCTGAACCGAATTGTAAAAATAATTAAAACTTCCCGGGAGAAAGGTTTCAACCCGGACAATTATGCAGACAGGAACCTCCTTGAGAACTGTAATACGCCTAACCACAACACCGATTTTCTTACATTCTTGGAATCATTTAATGCCCCCGACTGTCAAAGAGTTTTTTTTGAAATCTTCACGTTCCTGCGATGGAGGACGTTGAATGTGAAAACCGTGATGGGCCATCTAACCCACTTTGCTTGTGGAAGAAGCAAAGGATTGCGTAAGCACTTGTAAAATAATTTTCAAATATAATTCAATGGCCAATTACATACACGTGAAAACCCTAAACTACTGATTTAAATATCATCCTTTGTTTTTTTTGCAGACTACGAAACACCGCCTGCGCTCCGTCGGCATCTATCGTCATGTATGCAGAAGTCTGACCTCCAAGAATGGCAGGAAAGATGGTTTGATGGATATAATAGTCAGGATTCGGATTCTGATAATGACGGCCACGAAGCTGTGGATATCCCTGCAGGTGATGATGATGCTGCTCTACCAGAAGGGCCAGATGAAGACCCACCTGAGGTCGCACAACAGGATGACCCGTTGCCGGAGGTCCCGCCCGGGGATGACCCCTTGTCGGAGTTCCCTGTGGTGGAAGAATCCCGGGAAGATGTAGGTCCATTGGATTCGGAGGAAGATGATGGCAAATGGGATGGGGACCCCGCACAAATGGGTGGGGTGGAGGGTCATGGACAGGATAGTCCAAACTTAAAGGTTAAAGTTGATTCTCCCCACATCCTGCGTGATTTGAGTCAATTTAATTTGTCGGTTTTGAAGGACGTAAATCTCACCTTCGTCAATTTTAACAGTAGGGAATGGGACGGGATTGACAAATATTTTATTTTAAGGGAACTGGCTCGTATGCCAAGCTTATACAAATTAGAGTTGGAATTTGAAAGCTTCGTTTCCTCAGACATTATTCTGAATAGGGCAACTGTTTCTGGTAGGACAGTACAGGATGATATAGTTTTCCCATCTATTAAAAGGCTCACCTTGTCTCATTTGCCTGTACCTGTTGGATTCCTTGTTAGAATACCGGAGGTGGAATCTATAACAATTTCGAAAAGTGTTGATAATCGATCTTTCTGTAAGCAGTGGCGGGATTTTTTCACATATGAAAATTATAACCCCCAAAGTAATAAAATAAAATCCATAAAGCTTCATTATGTACAAGAGGCCACAGATTCCAATATCTGGGAAAAAATCCCTTCCCTACAAGTAATACATATGGCCAAAGTGCCAAAAGGGTATACACACATAAATCGAAAGGTTAATTCCTAATTGTTAGTAGTCTGCTTTAACTGCTATATGCAATCTACATTTCAATTTCCGTTAGAGGAAGATAATAATAGGAACGAATGAAACTAATTAAAAGAAACAAGCTATAGTAATAAATGTATTGTGGAAGAGATGTCGATTAAATTAAATGACTAATATTAGATAGAAACAATAAAAACATATGCCAAATATATAATAAAGCGATGTCCTTGTTGGCATTCCTTGCTCATTTTTTATTCCCATCATCGCTAACGAAGGACTCATGATTCACCTGTTGGTCATCCAGATTTCAGAGCATACGCCGTCCCAAAAAGACAAAGAACACATTCGGTAGCATATTCACAAATCCGTATAAAATCCTCATTCCTCTTAGTCCGAAAACGACCCATCGCCGAACTCCACGATGCGCATATCTTTAAATGCCACATTTGCGACTCCTTGTTCCACTCAACTCACAACTATCTATAACGGACCGATTCCTGAAAATAAAATCGAAACTGGAGTAGGAAAATGGTCCCTCAGGTGGCCCACATCACCTAATAGCAACTACCTACTTCACGATGACTCCCAGTGCCTCACAGTAGTTCGGTTTCTCATTCCCCACAAGTGAATGTACTTTAAGCCTTTTAAGTTTTAACATTTTCAATGCATTATACTGGTTATTGGTGTGATTTTCTTCTCCCAAATCACTAATGATAATCTTGATTGGCCTCGGACTGATGTTGGATAGAGGAGCACTGGAAAGAAAAGCATTTGCCCACATCCGGTGAATTACCTTCACTACCTCAGTGGGAAGTTGCCCCTATGGTTTTTGTGATGACATGAAATGCCTCGAAGGGTTCACCAGGGAAGCGGCCATGAATAGTTCCGCGTTGAAGTGTTCCCCTCTGAATCTGAGCGTATCCCGAATGCACATTCGCAATGCCCTAGCTTGAACGTTCCTTACTCCTACAAGATCTTGGAGAAGTCATCCAGCCCACTGATGTAAGTGTCCTTGACATATTACCTCTGCTATGACCTAACGTTTCTGAAAAGGCTTGAATGACCACACTCGGACTGCTATAGAAATCACTGCACACCCGGCCGATTTTATGATTGCAAATATTGTGGGGTAGTATTCAGCTATAATTATGAGAGGAATAAGGAAGCACATTTCTGGGAGGTGCATAGGGTGGGGTCGAAGGCCCCTACTCATGCCCCCTGTCGTCTGACTACAGTCGTCATGTGTATTGTTCCTAGTTAGACGTGCATAACTAAATTCACGAAAAGATAAAGAAGGAGAAGGGTATCGGTGCAACATCTGCGGGATTGTTTTTTCTTTGGGAATTGCTTTTGTATTCACAAGCTGAGACAGGGCTACAAAGGACGTCTTTTCAGAAGCACCGACGATGAAGAGGAACCAGAGACCAGTACCGGTCAAGTGAAGGCATCCCATATTTCAAACCGTCAAGGAAAGACGCCTTTCGTTTCTTTTTCAGGTGTACTTGATGGACGTTATTGGCTTCTGAAGTCCTGGCAATGATGGCAGCTTGGGAGTAAAACATTGCCCTTCGGATATTGGCGGTTAGATTATAATCTTGAAACCAAGTTCATAAGAACCTCTTGAACCAGCCTTATTTCAGAGTCCATAAACTCAGCTTGATTTTCACTGAGTCTGAAAAACTCTGGTCTGGATCAAAGTGGTCATTGGGACTGGTTGAAAGCCGGTTTCCATGTTTCTACGTATTGGGGAACAGAGTCTGTTCCCTTCCTTCCTGGGAGGGGTAAGTGGTATTATCCCCTCTCTGCGGTTCCCTCCGGGTAGCTGGAAGCTCATTTCGACAATGTCAGTTGGCTTCTTTTTAAGGATATCAAATTCCAAAGTAAAATCCGTGCGCATATTTACGAAAATGGATAGTTAATTGTGTCGCTACATTAATAGATTCATCTATTAATGATATGATTTTTATATTTGCATAGTATATCCAAGCTTTAAATTTTATGAAAGCAGAACCTATAAATTGATATCGATTTGCTTGGTATTGTGAGCCACGAAAAGTGGCTATTTCCCATTTTATTTTTAATATGTTGTTGGAAGCGAATGTATTCAGCAAGCAATTGTCTAATTTTTCACTTACGCGAACGGAACTTGGTACTCATACTAAAATATGTACATTAATAACCCATCCACAGTTCTCAAAAATATTACATAAAGGAAGTTGAGATCGCTCCCAGAAACTAACAGGAATAAGTTCCCACTAGACAATGTCATTGGCCTTATGCATTTCAGCTTTCTCTACGTAATTTTTCCCTCCCAAGAAGATATATACGGTCTGCTATTGTTTGTGACATTGTAACTGCTTTCATCGCCACCACCCCGACCCCATGCAAACAATACATTGTGAAGGGCAATCAAGTCCTTGCTCTCGACATCCGGAATTATGAACATGGCTAAAGAAAAACGTGCAGTTAATCGATGGAATCACGAACAAGCAATAAATTTGTACCGGAAATATTCTAAACCCCGTCACAGAGGCGATGTTACTCCCAAATCATATCACAACCAGGGAAAGTAAACCAATGGAAACTACTAGACATGTCAATTTCCGTAAGGACCTGGCGCCGGCCAATTTGCAGGAGAGGGGCCATTTGAGACGCGTGTAATGAATGCAGGGACCTAGCTCGGCGGGGAGGAACTTTAGTAAAGTGATTTTGATAAAAAATGTTTCATTGCCTTTTTCACCATCCAAAATGGGATTTGATAGGCGTAATATAATTTTTGAAATAGGGCGTGATTACCTCCCCCGTGAGGGAGTCCGGTTAATACCAACATGCATCTCTCATGCACCTCCAAGTAATATAGGATGAAGGTGAAATAAAATGAGAGGAAGCGCATTGCCTCCAGAGCGCAAACAAAGGATGCTACCAGTCTGCAAATTAAAATTAGTGCGGCATGGATAATGACGCATTGACTATTATTATGCCAGGTACAGACAAGTCGATTGGGTAGGAGCCTCGGAAGATAAAGCATATTGGTTCGATATTGGATTTGTATAATTTAAACATTTTCAGTTACATCATATCACTCACATATGTCAAAATTCGCAATTTAGCACATTCTTAGGACAAGTCCTAGAATTAATAGGACTCTTTGTAAACTTACTTATTAGACCTGCATTTTGTTGATGTTGAATGTTGCCATTTGGTCAACCTCAAGAAAGTTCACCATATCGAATTATGTTTATAGTATACAATGTCGGAAGGAACTCTCAACAGACCAGTTCTGCAATCTCCTAAAACTTTCAAGCATTAGCATATTTTTGGCATGCAGCCAAATTCTAACATGAACTAATTTACTGTTCATGATTACCTAAAACCAGACCCATTCCATATGTCTTGACGCAAAAAAAACAACAGCATAATATATAGGAAAGCTCTACACTAGCAGTATGGACTGGAACATAAAAATGTGAAAATAAACATTTTAGATTTACTACTTTCTTAAAACGACTGTAACTGAACTGAAAGAGTAACTAACTGAAACTTTTCTTGGCAGTGGCTATTAGAAATCAACTCAAAATCATTTATCTTGATTTTTGCATGCATCGCCGACCATTTTATGAAACCTTTCTGTGTAACTTACGCAACCACATTCCCGTTCAATTCTCATCTGAACACATGGAAGAACACGGCCAACTTGCAGTTAGCTCTCCTTCCCCAACCTAAACAGTCATTTAGGAGTAAAAGCAGGCTTAAGCATTTGTTCTTTTTTCGGACAAAGGGCAAAGGTAAAATAGTTTCAGGTTAGATAAACCAACCCCAAATTATCAATTGTTACGAAATGCTTTTGACAGCCTCTTCAATATTTCTTCAGAAATATAAATTCCATCCGGCTGAACTTTACTGAACTTTAGATAAGTTGCGTAATTTGAGCAATGCAGTATGTAATTAATTCAATTACAACACTATAGATTTATTAGCAGCTCGGGAAAATATTGTATAAAAGTGTCTTTCTTATTAACGAAGGGGAATCAAAATCCACCCGGTAAACGAAGACTGGTTGGATATTTCCTCATCATGACTGTCACGGCCATTAGCATCATCACATTGTCAATATGTTCCACCCCCAAATACGGCAGTTACTCTGGATATAGCTGTTCGGGATTCAACATTTTACTCACAATTTTCATGGCTGTCTTCCTCGTTGGGATGTGGGTGCAGGACTGCTGTCGCGTCCAGAGTAAAAGTGTCCAAGTCTTGGGTGGTCCAAATCTACCCCAGCAGGATATTGTAACTGCAGTTTAGTTTTAGGTTTAGTAAAGTCGAAGCAATATTAAAAATAAGCCACTTCCATTGTTCCTGAAAAGCGCTTAAGTATGTTAGCGCGGATAATTATGTATTTTTGCAACTGAGGTAAAGAGGATTTAAAATATGGAATAAAATATTTTCATTTTTGAAAAAATGTAATACAAGCAGGGCTACGCTTTTGCACATATTTACAATTAGCATAGTCTTTGGTCAATTTATATCGCAACATTAATTGATGGTCGTGTTCATTTTTCAAATTGCTCCGTAATAGTAATGCGTCCACGGGTAATCTTCTCCCACAACAGTAACATTTCCAGCATGAACATGATCCCAGTCACCAGAACAGCAACCCCCAATACAACATTATGCCAAAGTAGACCGGAGCCAGAGTTGATGAAAAGTGTTCCCTCAAATGGGTTGCTCTATGAGAGCACTCCCCCACACAGTACTGCTTTCGTAATTGGCGTGCCCATTCCAATTGCAATGGGCTTCCTTTAATTTCTCCAGCCTTGTACACATCCGACTCATCCGGGTTTGGATATAATTTATTGAATATCCACTGAATCCCAAAAATTACATCTGCATTATCCCTGTACAAGCGCCATCGTTCAAACAAGCTGCCCTATGCTCGAATGTCTGTAATGTGTTTCCATACGCAAGGAAAATAGAACTGTACCCTAATATGGGGATTGCAACAGACTTTGAAATCCAGGATGAGCCAAACCGCCTTAAAAATGCGGCAAGTTCTAGGGTCTCCTATGCCATATCAAGGATGGCATATTCTTGAGGGAGCTTCAGCACTTCCGTCTCCTCCACAACTGCTGTTGAATTTGTCAACGCGAGGAATGCAAATCGTTCTGCAATTCCGGCAGAAACCCACCGGACAGAATACCGAACCTTCTTGAAAACCTGTGTTTTTCTTCACTTGTCCTCCTGTGACAACTCCAGGAATAGCAGCGTGCAACAGACAGGAAACCCGCTTGTTATTATCCACACCACATGACTAGATAGACACCGTCAACAGGTCAGAACTCATCAAGGCTTCCAAGGTTGAAGGAGCTACCGGCTCCACTGTATTGGACAATGATGAGAACATCATGCCCTGGTATATCTGGGAGATCAGCATTGCCACGAGGCTCCATAAACTCCAAGTTATGAAGATCAGCGATTTATCTTAAGGATTGATAAGATTGCAACATGTTGGTTCAGTAGATCGCTAATCAATGAAAACCAGATATTCACCGAAAATCATTCTTCATCTGTATGTCCTCCGTCTTTGATCTAAGTTGTAGCAAGTTTGTTGCGGAGAATAACCCAGTAATGGACAAACTTGTGAGGAGAAGCAATAGCCAAATTGGCCATCCAAATGGCTTCACAATCCCCTCCACTTGTGTTTCAGTTTGTAGTTGATTTAAATCCCTCACACCGGTTATGAAAGCATATTTGGTATCTTCACTTCCATACGTTATCCAAGTTGCCCCAAGCTTCTCCAATTCTTTGACATTCTCAGGGATGCCCACAATGCCCGAATAAATTTTGGACTGGGTTACTGCCCCTCTATATTTGTCATAAGTAAAGTTGAACTTGTGAGCTAGTATGGCCAGCGTGCACAACTTTTCGTCAATGCTTGTCTTTGTCCTGTATAAAATGCAAATGTCGTTGGGATTATCAGCAGAAGTGAGCAGTGCCTGATTCACCCTTTGATATGAATATATATAAGCGATGTGCATGTTTCTATGCAAGGCAGTCCAGGCTTTTTGAATCAAGCTCCTTGCTTGAAGTTCTTCTATTACTTTAGCAAATATCGGGACTGGGACAAAACGGCTTCTCCATTGCCGCACGTCAAGCAGAGGAAATATAACAGGCTAAAATCAACCACTTGAATAAATATCACACCTGGTGCTCGATACATAATAAGGTCTCGAAAATTTAAAGATAAAAAAAGATTTCTTGGGCAGGGACGAACCCAGACGCGTAATCACAGTCTACTTAGGATTTTTGCGTTCTCACCCAAT
>JAQIXQ010002233.1:0-11270 GCA_034700485.1 Pseudosinella alba | reverse complement strand
CCAGATTTGCGACTAACAAAAAACGGACTTCGGATTCGTAATCAGCGCAAAAAATTGGCCTAGAAAACACTTTTTTTTATATAGGGAAGGAGGGACACACCCGGGGACCTTCCCGCGTAAGTAGCTTGTAGATAACCTGCCGAGAAAGTCCTGTGGAATATTATTATCATATCATATACTGGAATGGAAGCGGCGAATCTGGATTGGGTGATTTTCATGAGGCTTGTAACAAAGTTCCTTAACTTTGCCAACTATATAATATCCTACATATATATAATCCTATCTGATAGCTATGTCTGCTAATTCTTAGGCACACTTGACACATTAATTTCACATCTTTACTGCATCCTTCCTCCTAAAAAGTATAAAAACTCATCATCCATTAAAATGCATTTGAATACAGGTAAAAAATCATATACACCTATTTTGCTCTCCATGATAATGTCATGAGATGACTTTTAATGTAATATTTGGAAAGAAATAACTGGGACGAAATAGCACTCATTCATTGTTTTAGTCATCATCATGTTACTCCGAGAATGATTCTTATAATCCCCCATCTAAAACGCTGAGGGATTTTGACACTAACTGTTCCTTACATTCCACCTTAACAACTTGTAGAATTAGCACTGCCTCAAGTATACAACTGAAACACGCTCATTTCATTATCAGCATAAAACTATTGAGATTTTACAATGTATCTACCTAACAGTAAACTAACAAGTAGCTTTAATCAGTAAACTTAACTAGCATAAGTAACTAATCTCCTAGGGCTGAATTATACTATGTACCTTAAATATAACCTAGCTACAGAATAATTATTTAGTTATATAATGTTAGAGGTTAAGCGATGTCAGCTAATTATTGTTAACACCAGCACAAAACATTATACAAAAGTACATCATTTCCACTGTTTTTATAGATAAAGGTTCCAAAGTAGCACGCTTTGTTTGATAAATTGAATGGCACCCTTTTTGTTTCCTTACATTGAACTGTACACAAAATATATTTATGTAAATGTTGAGGATTTACATTAATTAATTGATCATGATCATCATCCTATAACCTAAAAAATCATTTAAAAACAAAGTCTAAAAACATTACATATTTCTATATCTTTATTTGTAAACTCGAACTTGTATGAATTATTTTATGATCTGTGCAATTTTATTAATCACAATCTGGAATTGCTACGTCATCTACTCCACTCCCCATGCAACTTAAAAATGTGTTTTGTCTGTGGTGGTAAAACGGATAACTAATCAATTTTTATCCTAAATGAAACAAACAGAATCAATTCTCTTAATTACAACAATCAATAAGTATGCTATATATTAGACTATCCTAACTAGCTTTACACAACAAAAAAGTCAAGGCTATAACTTATGCTGGCCATCTAAGAGGGAGTTATACAGTTACATTTAAATATGTATAGTAAATTGTAGCAAACAAGTTCCATTTAAATCCAGCAATGATTTTCTCCCTCCCTGTCCTGAAGTAGAAAAAAGAGAAACTGTCAGTTTTGCTAAAATGACACCTTCGTTACTGAAATTATCTACTGCATTGAAAATTGTAATAATGTGAGTTCTTAGAATGAGATGATGAAAACCCCTGCTTAACCGTCAGTAAGCAAATACAATATAGTCAAATATAAAATTAGTTATCTATGTTCCCCGCCATCATGGATAGGTTCTCCCAATTTTCCGAACATTTTC
This sequence comes from Pseudosinella alba, assembly GCA_034700485.1. NCBI lineage: Eukaryota > Metazoa > Arthropoda > Collembola > Entomobryomorpha > Entomobryidae > Pseudosinella > Pseudosinella alba. The sequence goes on along the minus strand of JAQIXQ010002233.1, from coordinate 9,555 downwards.
CTTAAATCCCCCTTCCTACTGGAAGACATGATAATTTCCCCTCACATGTCCCTTGAAATGAAATGATATTATTACAGTCTTTAAAAGTGGTCAAGAGTTTGTCACCTTTTCTTCATCCTAAGTTTGTTTAGAAATGCAAAATTATCCATGTATTAATTGTCATTGAATGAGTCTAGTAGGTAATTATAGCATACTAAAAGTAAAAACTTGAAACTCGATGGGTTTGAAAAAAAAACAATACCCCCTAAAAGCAGTTGTTTTGAACGGGATGAAGAAGTTCATGGAAGTATACGGATTGAGCAGAGTTTTGTCGGATTAATTTTGTGCTTGCCATTTTAGAGAAATGTAGGTACATATAAAATGAAATAATTGCCTCTCCCAATTTGCGTTTTGTACGACGCACACATGAATACTGCGATGAAACTTCTTCCCACTGTATGTGAAGTCATTATAAATTATAATAAAAATGTCCTATATAAACGGCCAATACTCCTGTACACATTGGAAAGTACACACTGGTTGTTCGTTTGTCACGGCTTAACATACTATACTACTTGCTAAATATTAAATTGAAATGCCTAAATTAATTAAATGTGTTCAGTTCATCTCCTTCTAGATGTTATCGCTGCTATCATCTTTCGAAGCATTGGCTCAGGTTGACACTCTCTCGGGTCACACTCCATCATGCCTGTGGCACCACACCTGGAAATTTAATTTAAAGGGGAGACGTGGCAATTAGGAATATGAGCATGCAATAATACGTAATGTAACCGATATAGTTAGTGTGCTTTGAGATATTTTCTTTATTTACCTGCACTCAAGGCAGGGCCCTGATGTGGACGTAATGACTTGTCCCGTCTCGAAATACTCTCCTTGGATTTCGCAACCAGGACCGGATGGAACACTACCCGTCATGGAGCCTGTTTGGCCATTGTTAGCTGCTGCTGCATTATTTAAGATTTGGTTATGATAATAGGAAGGAGGGAAAAGGGGTGGAGGGGTGGTGTGATTCCCATTACCAACGGGACACTCATAACGGGGACAGCAAAAGCCTGGAATGGGCTCCTCATAACAACCTAAAATAAAAAGCATTACAAGTATTCTTCAGAACCGTTCACAATTACAGATTACGGTAATTCATTTCATCATGGCAATGCACTACACTTATTTCAATTAAGAATTATTAAACTGCAAACTTAATTTTACAACTTCATATTTAAAAGTTATTTAGATAATTGTCTCGGGTTGTGCAATGCAGTACTGAATCGATTGAATTATTCGAGCTTATCGAAATATATGAAATGTAAATTTACCAGGTATGGGAGGGGGACAACTCTGTTGAAGACAAATAATGTCCCCTCTGAAGCAGAAACAAAAGTCGCAGGGATCCTCACGGGGAATCTGTTGGGCTGACATGTACACCCTCCCATCGAACAGACAAGCCCCGCTGGACATAGCGGAGGGTGAGGGGGTTGATGAAGTTGGATATGGCCATGGAGCGGAAGATGGAGTGACGGTGGTGGTGGTGGTAACGGGATACTGACTGCCGGCTGGTGGCTCTGAAGAGGATTGTTCATCTTCCTCGGGGGCAAGATCAGAACCGGAAGTGGCCATCTCTGAAGGGGCATTACTGGAACTTTCCATAACTTGTTGGATATCGGTTGGCCTATCGGAGGTTGTGGTGGTAACTGGTGCATCTGGCTCTGTACTATCTTGTTGGGGTTGCTGACTGGAAGAATCGGTAGATGAACTAGGTTCAATAGGAATGACGGTTGTGGCGGCAGAAGGCTCATCCACAGGAAATGGCGGCGGCGCTGTGGAAGCCGAAATATCAGCAGGAGCGGGCTCTGAACTACTTTCTCCCCCTTCGCTTGGCTGATCTTGGATCCCAATTTCGGTTGCAGAGTCTGCTGCAGGTCCTTCAGAACTTTCTGTCTGTTGGCTGACCAGACTCTCTGAAGAAGGTGTTGATGTCGACATTTCCGGAGTGTGAGCGGAATCTGAAGTCGATTCACTTGTTTCTACACTGACTGATTCCGGTGTTACAGTAACAATGGAGTCCACCTTGTCACCAGTGGGTGTTTCTGGTGTGACAGTAACTGTCGAATCTTCTGAAGGTCCTGCAAGTAAATTAGGTCAATGTCAATCTTTACGCAACAGCAACAAATGAGGTTAACATAATAACTGTTTTAAGGGATAATGTTACTTACCACAATCATAATCAGGACAACAAACCCCGGTTCTGTATACAGGCTTACAGTCAATATAATTTCGTGGTGGTGGTGGGCAATGGACCAAAAGACAATGGACAATGCTATTTTTACAGGCGCAAGCAATATGACAAGGAGTAGTTGGTGGGATGCTGGATCCATTCCTGTACGTTTTTCCTTCAACGAAGCATGAGCCTTCCCCAGGTACACTGATGGAAGAGTCCGTCGTTTCCTCGTCATCAACGCTGCTGCTGACTTCAGTTGTGGTTGACCCTCCATCCATTTCCACCTTCTCAGTCGATGACATCATGGCAGCTACAATATCGGGTTGGAGGGATACAATTGGTTGTTCGGTAATGGAAGGAGTTTCTGTCGTTGCTGGTTCGTCATTCACTATACTGCCGGACACAGTGCTGGATGGTGAGATTTCAGATTCAGGGGTCACAGTTGTAATGTCTGCAGAGCCTTCTGTCGATGCTGCTGGAGATGACTGTGGTGTTTGTGTTGTATTAGCATCATCTTGCTGAGCACCTTCAGGCTCTTGTTCAGATGGTGGGGGTAAGCTGGAGCTGGACTCTGGTTGAATTGTGGTTCCGCCACCTATAACATCGTCATCATCACCAGTATTGTCATCCGGATGCCTTATCTCGTCGCTATCCTCTGGAGTCTCAGTTTCCGAGGAGGCCGGTGAAAGGGTCGTCTGGGAAATGATGGATTCTGGTGGGGAGGTTGTGGGTACTTGTTGATCTGCAGACTGGTCTTGTTCAATGGGAACTGTATCTGTTACTTGGACTGGTTCATCTGCTGATGGAGGGGAGGAGGATTCGGGTTGAGGTGTAGTTACTGGTTCATCTTCACTGATAGCAATGGGGACGCCAGTGGAACCAGTGGTTACTTTCTCTTCTTTCTTATCGTGTTCATCTTGAGCCAAAGGTGGTAGAGTAGTAGATCCCGATACGTCCTCGCCTTCCTCGCTTGGGCCGGCATCCGCAACTGCATCACTATCGTCTTGCGATGGTGGGGCTGACGTTGTTATATCGGGTATTACTGGTCCTGCAGTCGAGTACATTCCTTCATCAGAAGCAACCGGTGGATTGGTTTGACTTTCTTGTGGCCCCTGTTGAATTGCTGATGGTGTTGTTGGGGATGGTTCAGACTCGGATGCAGAAGGTTCCGTAGGCTTGTCATCGTTTGAAATGTCCTGAGGGCCGTCGGTTGTTACTCCGGAATCAGGTTGAGTGGGGGTGGATGAAACCGTCTCTCCGTCAGCTACCTGGTCCTTGACACCGGAAATGATTTCAATTGGTGATGAGGTTGTAACCACTTGCTCATCCGAAATCCCTTCTTCTGGTTTAACTGGGAGTGGGACAGACTCTGCAGTAGGTTCTTGAGCATCATCTGATTCAACCCCCTCAGGTCTTGATGTAGTTCCAGCATCAGAATCCTGAATGCTTTCTGGGCTGCTACTGCTCACTGGATCATTTAGGGAATCACTTTCAGGAGGGACTGATGAAGATTCTTCGGTTTCTCTGGTTGGCTGTTGTGTGGTAGGGAATACTGAGGCAGGTTTAACTGACGCATCCTCTTCACCAGATACAACAGAATCGGTATGCGGGGCGGAAGTGGTTACAGAGGACTCCTCAGGCAACACCGGTGAAATGCTGCTGCTTTCTCCTTCGTCCTGTTGAGGAGCAACGGTAGTTTCACGTTCACTTATTCCTTGGATGGATGGTGCTGAAGTGCTTACAGCGTCATCAGTAGCGTCAGCAGAGGGGGGTTGTGAGGATGAAGTTACTTGTCCATCAGTTTCATGCTCAACTCCAGCACTTGGCGTTGATGTACTTGGACTTTCTGAAGTTTCATCGGATTGATCGGATGGCTTATCGGAGTCAGGTTGACTTTCCCCTGGAATGAGTTCGTTGTCTGATGGATGACCAAGATCTGGGGTCGAGGTTAAGGCACTAGATTCCGTTTGACTTGCTATGGAGACAGTGCTGGATTCAACATCAATGGGAGGTACAATGCCAGGCGTTGTCACTTCCGGTTCATCAGCGGCTGAGCTGGAGGAGGAGTCATCAACTGATGCTGATGACGACGTTGATGGTTCATCCCCTTCAACACTGCTGGCTGGACTTTGCGTGGAAGCACTGATTACTTCAAACGATGGTTCGGAACTAGTGGATGGAATAGAGCTTTGTTCGCCCTCCGCTGAGCTTCCATCTGAACTGACTTCATTATCATCTGAGGAAACTGAATCAATTGGGGCGATGGAAGACGAGCCAACTACATCCTCAGAAGGAGCAACAGTACTGGTCTTTGTCATGGAAAGATTTTCTGAACCGTCTGGAGAGTTGCTGACAGATTCCATTCCAATTACTTCCCCACCCTCACCACTAGCTGGAGTCGATGATTGGTCTACAATAGCGGCCTGTTCAGTGGAACTAGCGGAGGTACTATCAGAGGAAGGTACATCGGTCGAGGACTCTTGCTCAGATGCACTATCGGAACTTGCCCCGGATTCAGGAGAAACTTCTGGCGCTTGGGTGGTAGGAAGTGATGAATCAGCAACGGCGTCCTGTACTGAACCCACAGTTGTCCTATCGGGTTCATCTTCCAATATGTCACTGGATGACTCGGTTGTGGAAACTTTCGTACTATCAGAGTCGGAAGGAGAAGAAGATACTGTGGTGATATCCGGTTGTTCAGGAGCAGAAGATAAGTCTTTGGAGGCATCAGTACTAGGGGCGGATTGAGAATCATCGGATTGAACGGGTCCTGACGTTGATGACTCAAGTGGACTTTCCGTACTGGCTGGAGCAGAATCGTCGCTGACGGAAGCAATAGCGGCATCAGCGGGTGTCGTTTGTTGAGGCTCGTCTTGTACACTACCACTTTCTGCAGAGGGACTTTCTGTTGTTGGTGAGCCAGGCTTGTCATCATCAATTGCTTGTTCCTGGGATCCATCTCCGGATTGAGAGGTTGGGGGTGCTGTGGTTTGATCCATCGGAGGAGAAGTGGAATCATCCTGACCTGGAAATGAGCTGGGAGTAGATTGTGCTGCGATGGAGTCAACCCCGACTGGAGAAACTGTAGTGCCAGGAAACTCCTGGTCTTGAGCTGCAGCGGATGGTAACCCAGTAGAAGAATCTGAAATGGAAGACGGTGAAGTGGCATCACGCATTGGTTGTTCCGTCGTCTGGCTTCCGATCTCTTGAACTGGAGACGATGTAGCATCATCTCCTTGAGGTGATGGTTCAGATTCATCTTGCCCAGGTGCAACAGACGATGGCTGCTGACCTTCAGTTGAAGCCTCTTCAGGGCGCTGGGTAGTCTGGTCTGGAGTTCCATCGGAACTGATGTCGTCTCCTTGGATTCCAATGGATGCAACTGTAGTCTTGGAAGGTTCATCATCAGCCACACCAGAACTACTTGCTGTTGTAGGCTCTTCAACTGGGGCTGAAGGTATTTCAGTTGCTGAGACCGGTGAAAGAGGCTCATCTTGCTGATCAGGGGAGTCTGGTTGACTGACGAGTGGACTTGATGTAGAACTTTCTGGTTGTTCCGATGTAGAAGGAACACTATCGTCGACTTGATCCGACACAACTTGAGTATCTTCCCCTGCTTCCACCGGTTTTGCTTCCGCATCCGGCCGAGTAGTCGTTGGCTGATCTGCCCCTTCTGTATCTAATGGACTATCAGTAGCTGGAGGTATCGATGTCTGAGTTTTCTCTGGTACTTCTGGTCTAACTGTGCTTGCATCGCCGCTATCATCAGCTTGAGATCCATCAGAGACAACATCACTTGGGACCACTTCGGAGACGGAAGGTTCTGGGCTGCTCGTCGTAACTCCTTCGTCTTGCTGAGCAACTGGTGAACTTGATGTTGGCTGGCCAGTGGACGCAATCGATTCAATTGGGCTCTGAGTCGTTCCTGAAACAGGAGCGCTGTCAGTATCGCTGGAGCTATCTTGACTTGCTTGAGCATCATCATCGGAGATAGGTCTTGAAGTTGTCTGCACCCCACTTTCAGCTGAACCTGGTGAGGCATCCGAAGCTGACTCGTCATCGGAAGCAACACTAGCGGTTTCTTCTGCGTCTCCGGATGGACTTTCTGTGGTAACAGCGGCAGAATCAGCACCCTCAGGTCTTTTAGACGTTGGTGACTGCTCTGACTCATCTTGAGATGGTTGGGCATCGGACTGACTAGGAGAAAGGGTTGAAGCAAAGACATCTTCTCCAATTGCTGGACTAACGGTTGACGACGGAACTGAGCTAATACTGGCAGGGGACTTAGTTGTAATCAGTAGATCCTCGTCTTGTTGCTGCGGAACTTGTTCCGTTACTTCCTCAACTGTAGGAGGAACCGTTGAAGGTGGGACTAAATCGGAAGCAGATCCTTGTGTTGTCGGACGTTGGAGATCTGACGGAGTCATAGTTGACGCTGTAACAGATGGCTCTGATGGTTTTCCTCCCTCCTCTTCGGACGAGCCGATATCCAAAATTTCAGGTGTTTCGGGGGCAGACGTTGTCTTAACTGTACTCTCAGTTGGCGCCCCAGTGGTAACGGAAACAATGTCTGGCTTTCCGGTTTGAATACCTGAATCTTCCGGGCTGGAATCAGAAGGTTTCTGGAGATTTTCAGATGGGATAGGCTCCGGCTGGTTAGTGGTGCCAAGAATTATATCCTCTACGGGCTCGGGGGATGAAGATACTTGCGATTGTTCGGTAGTTCCGGATACGGAATCATCAGCTTGAGGTGGAAGGTCCGTTGCCCCTGGTACAACTGAAGGTTCTGTTGGAATCTCTGGTCTATCGGAAGGTGAAGAATCTGCAGGAACAATTATTGGAGGTATGCTGGATTCCGTGGGTGTTTGCACAACGTCTTCATCTTCTTGATCAATTGGGACACTTTCTCCTTCTGTAAAGTAATAGTGAATTACAAATATATCACGTACCTATAAATGAAACGGAGCAAAATGGTATAAAAAATGTTCCCTGAAAATGATTTATTACCTGATGGAGGGGACTGTGTTGATGACTCACTTCCGATCTTGTCACTTGCCGGGGATAAGGTTGTGGGGGGTACAAGTTCGGAAACGGATTCTTGATCTTCTGCCTGGTCTCCCTGTGCCGACTCCCCGTCTTGTGGGCTTGACGAAGTATCGGAGGGTGAAATTGGCTCAACCGTTGTTGCATCTCTCATAGGCTCCAGCTCTGTCTGAGCTGCTGCGGATGGTTCAGCAGGGGAGCTTGTCGACACGTCTGGGAAGGATGAAACTGAGTCCGCTATAATCGTGCTATCCTCAACGATGCTCGCTGGTGTTGATACCGGCTCATCCGCAGAAATCTCCTCGTCATCTATAAAAGGTTACAATGTAGACCAGGTAATTAAATCGATATTGTAGGAAAGGTCAATTAAAAATACAAATCCGAGCACAATGGACGTTGTTATAAACTCCTTACCCCCACAAGTGTATTTCTCTGGGCAACAATGTCCAGGCGGTGGGGGTACAGCGGTACAGTTTCCAACATTTTCCAGTGGAGTTCCACATTCTTGAACAGCGCAAACAATCTGAAAGTAAGAAATATGAAATGGTTGTGAGATAGAGTCCAACAGGAGAAGGTAACGGTCGGAAGAAGGGAACGCTGCAGATAATTGCAAATTGACTACCCACCTCTCCTCTCATACAATAACAGTGTTCGCAAGGGGAAGGCTCAGCCCCTGGGATTTGAGATCCATCAGCGTAATACTCCCCTCCCCTGTAACAGCCACCAGGTTGCGGGGTAGTTTGGAAGATGCTGCTAATCGTTGTCGTAATTACACTTGCCAGTGTGGATGACTCGTCAGTAATTTGTGGGGGGTAATCACACCTATATCTGGTGGGGCAGCAGACGCCAGCTTGGAAGACCGGCTCGCAGCCCTCCACATGAAGAATACACTCTTGCATCACACAAGCCGTTTGGTTTCGAATACAATAGCATAATTCACAAGGCTTTGTTGGATCCCCCTCCACCTGGGCCCCGTCCGCATAATACTTTCCATTCATTTCGCAACCCCTTTCATACGGAGCCAATTCTGTGGAGTCTGCAGGGAATGGTGCAAGGCTGGTCGTTGACTGTGTGGTAGATGATGGGGTACTTGGTGTGACCAATGATACTGGCACTAAATGGTAAATAAACGGTTTGTTCCATTACGCCATTGACATTTCGTGTGGGAGGCAATAAATTAAATAAATAATTAAATAGTAATAGTAGGAATCATGTATACAAAAATATATAAAGGTGTAATTAAGCGAGCGTAAAATTTTGCGTCAGAGGAACAGTCATCATTTTATCATTTCAACCGGGTGGTAGGTGAAAAAACTTTCTATTCAGAAATTATCTAGACAGGAATTTCGTAATCATCTTTCTCTCCTTCTTGATAATGATGGAACAATTATAGCTGACATTCTTCATTTAAAAAAATAGACATTCTCAAAAATTATAATTTAACTAACTGTTTCACTGTTATTTAGAAAAACATGTCAGCCCATTATCATCCAATTTTATTTTTTTTTAATTGCGACATATTTTCTAAAATCCTTTAAAACTTTTCATATGTGATTTTCTAGTCAAAAGTCACGTCCAGCCAGTGTGAAACGGCAAAATTGAAGCTGAATTGAATTGGCATATCCAAAAACGGTTTTTGTTAGTAAAAAGCCTTTTCACACCCTCCACTAATCCGCAATCACTTCAATTTCCGCAGGATAGAGAAAGAGAGGCAGAAGTAAGTTTTATTATCGTAAAACAAATATTTATGTTCATTGTTCAAAGTGTGGCAAAGTTCAAAGTCCAAATTGCATTGTTGCTGGAACAGGATTAAAACAGCCATGCTCACCATACCACGCGTTATATTGTTAGTGAAATGCAGTCATTGTGTTTTCTGTACATACATTTAAGTCAGTTATCATTGTCACATCAGTTAACCGTTTCCATAAAGTCACCTCACATTATTAGAGCTTCATGTTCTGTTACTAAAACAACAATTATAAGAAAACAATATTTTCCCTTTTGCAATTAATTGACAAACTATTTTTTAATCCCGGAAGAATTACGTTTAACAAAAAAATGTATTGTTTATCTTTAATATCTTATTTAATTAAATAAGTCCACTGCTTAGTTCCCCTCCATTGCGTTGCAAATATTTATATACAAGTTAATTTTTTTTTGTAGCCCGCTGCCCGTCTGTTATTAATTGGCTTGTGTGACCACCACTTTGGAGAAATATATATATATATAAATATTTATAAATAAATCTGCTTAGAAAATGGTGAATGTAATTAATTATAATAATCATGATTATTTTT
>JAQIXQ010002232.1:0-11274 GCA_034700485.1 Pseudosinella alba | reverse complement strand
CCTATTTTGTTGTGGTTGTTGGCCTGTATTTTGGGCAGTAGCTGGTGGCCTATTTTGTTGTGGTTGTTGGCCTGTATTTTGGGCAGTAGCTGGTGGTCTATTCGGTTGTGGTTGTTGGCCTGTATTTTGGGCAGTAGCTGGTGGCCTATTTTGTTGTGGTTGTTGACCTGTATTGTGTGACGTAGCTGGTGGCCTATTTGGTTGTGGTTGTTGACCTGTATTGTGTGACGTAGCTGGTGGCCTATTCGGTTGTGGTTGTTGTCCTCCAGTAGCTGGTGGTCTATGTGGTGCTGGTTGTTGTCCACTATTTGGAGCCGCACCTCCACCGGAAGCTGGGGACATTTTTGAACCTGGCCCTTGTGGATTTTTGGGGCCTGCGCCTGTTCCGTGTCCTGTTGTCACAGCAGGGCCGCCTGCTCCTCTCTGGTTTGGGCCACCTTTAAAAAAAAGTATATTACGTATCAAGCGTTGACTTTGCGTAACAGTAAACGAGTTGTGATACATAACAATAAGATTTATTCGTGCATACAATGACGTTCATAAAATAAAAAATATTCCTGATCAAGACAATTTGGTAGTTCAAATTCCAACACCGAAATTTTGTATCCATGCATCCATTTTACATCGACACATCTTATCTCAGTCTTATCTTGTCAATTTCTGAGAAATTATGACCATTGCTATCCTATCACTTCCCCGTTTAATTACCAAAAACTAATTTATTTCCATTTAATTAATAGATTGTGTTTTATTATTAATATACCATGAATTGCATGTTTACTCGATTTGCTAAATGATGGAGTTTTTAAGGATATTTATGTAATTTTTAGAAGCGTAATGAAACAAAGCTTATGGTAAGATTGTTTTTTGTATTCATGGGAAATATAAAAAAGAATTTGTATCTCGCTATATGGTCTCCAAAAAACAAAGTCTATATATTCAAAAATCGGAATGAAATTTGGAAGCGGTTTCTTATTGGTAGTGATATGGTTTATCAAATTGTCAAACTGGGTCCAGGTTTGCCGTAGCTAAATTAATTATAATTACCAGATTCATAAGCCTTTGGGGCATTACTCCCTTCACCCGCGCCAGAAGACTTTGGGGTAGTACCGCTTCCATCGGGTAGTGTGTGAGTTTGAATGTCGATGCAGTTGTAAACTAAAATTACGATGATAAAAATAACCTTCACTTTCACCATTTTCAAGTCATTTGCACGGCAAATAAAAATCTACGTGATACTGATTATATCGATAGTAGTCTGTTGGACTGCAGTAATATTATGTGACTTGGGATTTGCATATGATAAAATAATGATAATCCATCCACATGCATTAGACACAGTCGCAACTTGTTTCGTGAATGATTGTAACGGAGCAGCGTGTATATCCATGTTATTAAATTGTCTAGTTTGTCTGTCTGCCTCTCTATGCGTATTCCCTAATCTTTCTGCAATCCTTGACCAGACTTTATTATCAACAATTTTGTAAAACTTGACATATTACTTATTACAGCAGTTAGTTAATTGCAGCTAAAGGTCCCTGATCCCTTTAGGTTGTAGATTCGGCATCAAACCTTATGGAGTTTTATACGCAAGGAAATTACCCTACTTTTGTTACTTGTTGAAAAGAGTTTATTAGTAAACTGTACTTGGTCAGTTCTTAATTGAGCTCGGCCACTACGACGGTGAATAGAATATAATACGGAATAATAAGTATGTTTTTAAATGCGCTATTACCGAACGGAAAAAAAGGACTCTAAATGTTTTAACTTTATAATTAAGGAGCACAGTTTCTACATCGATTTGTCTGCTTATTATGATGATTAATAATCATACATAATTGATTATGATGCAGCCATAATAATGAATGCCACTGATCGTCAACCAAATTAAATGACGCAAATGGGCACAATTATGTGCATTCCATTCATTGATCTGCCGACAAGCTCATGCAGCCGAGATAAACATCACAGGCTAAGCTACGGGTAGATGAGCAACAATGAATTGATGAAGGAAAATGGTATATTATTTTTATTTGTGGTATGATATTGCAATTCGATGGATGTAATGATGAAAAATGTTGCCAAAAGGTCCACAAGTACCTATATTTAACATATAACCCATTTAATCTTTAACCTATGCGCCTGTATGAGGAATCTTAATGCCTAGCTACAAATATAAAGTGAAAACTCTACTAAATAACAGGCAAACTACGAACTATGCAAAAACAATCGCGAGTAATGTTTTTGAAATATATTCCGCGGAAAACATGCTCGTGTAAAACTAAAAACAAATGGGGCTCCCTCGATATTCCAATGTGCTATCTGCAAAACGAAATAACTTCGATTGGATATCCATGTCATGTTTATAATTTGAACCATCGATGGTTTTCAATGAGATTCATCAAACCATATGTTGTCCTTTGATGAATACTATTGATTCTGACTTTTGACCTAATCCATAATACTACTCAATATTGTCCATCTTCGAATTTGACTTAACTTTATTTATCAGCTACTGCAAGCCGAATTAAAAAACACGAATCCGTTGGAAAGTTATCGCAAGAGAAGACAGTTATGACACACTAATTTACCTCTGCAGGCCCTGTTGTTGAATATCTCATCGGAAATCAATCAAGTGCAATGATCATGAACTATAAACGTAGATACCAAGAGTGAAGACCAACGGATTATCGAACTTCATGTCTCCTTCCTTCTTTCGTGTGGTGGCAGTTATCAGGCAAATAAAATGGAGAAATTTTTAAATTTCAATAAAAATTTCAATTCACACACAATCACTATATCACATCAATTCCAAATCAACTCCTTTTTCACACACGCACAAAAGATCTTCAATCCCATCATTAGATTACAATGATTACATACACAGCATTTTACTTACAAACACACGTTTCTTTAGAATGAAATATTTACCCAAATAACTATTATCGTGTCGAAGGTTAGCTTTAAACAAGTCTGGCAATTTCTACTAACATGTCCCGTATGAAAATACAAGAAATTTTTATAGAAAATTCTTGCAGAATTCTGACGAATAAATTTGTCTAAAATTGGCACACTTTTCTGAAGAGAAGCTTCTGCATACCAAATCCAGTAGGTTTGATTCTGCTAGTTTTAAAAGTTTTAAAACTAGCAGAATCAAATCTACTGGATTTGGTATGCAGAAGCTTCTCTTATAAAAATTTCTTATATTCTCGAATCAAATTATTCGATGTCAAAAAGGGCTGGAAACCACTTCTATGAATTTTTACCCTCAAATGGCGTCACCTGTTTCTTGGGCTTCGCAATCGTTCTGGAGAAATTACTCTGCAGGAATCGTTGTGCATTTTTATTTCGGCAGACTTCATCAATAAGTTTCTGCAGAGTTGATAGTGCATGGCATATATGATAGTTTCTGCCGAATTCTGCAGAAATTACACTGCAGGGAGCTGTCTACAGAGCAAAATTGTGGAAATGTGCAGAATTCTGCACGGGGTAGGTCTTATTTCGTTACTAATCCGTCCAGACGATCGGGAAGCTCCAACTCAAAAGCGAAACCGCGACGTCTTCTTTTATTCGTACTTCTTTCTCATATCGTATCATTTTATTGGGTAAATCAGGCATCTAATTAGGATTGACAAGTCTTCAGTCATTGTGTTTACAGGCATGACGGACATTCGAAGCAATTCCGGGACTTCTGACTGTGACCATATAGATGGTTTCCTGATAAGAAACAGACGCGGATCGTTGTAATCTATAACGTGACGCTTCGAAAACAAAATGTCAGAAACCATCACATTAGAAGTCTTTAGTGGATATTTCAATAAATTGGCCCTGGGAAATTTTCGAAACCGCGGATGTCGCCGATATCAACAGGATCTCGATCACCGGGAAACGTTGGCCATTTGAAAGCGAATATAAGGGGTGCGTGCATATGTCCCTCAATGGCACAAGTTATCACATTGCAAGTCGATAGTGGATATTTAACAAAATTGTATTTCGTCGGTAATAATTGGATCCAAACTCGATATTTCGCTCCGAATTGGCTCAGAAGCCGTTTCGAAATTGCTGCTTTGTCAATTTGACTGGGCTCTTGGCTAGAAATTGACGAAGATTATTGAGCTATAAATTGACATTTTCCAAGCAAATATAAGTTATCCATATGTCAGGGAATTTCAATATCTAATTCCTAACATATTTCACTGAATTCATGAATCGGCAATGTACAATTCTTGGCCCAACTCTTGGAAAGGGCATTGAAATATATCATATCACATAATTCATATTGTAACATACATTTCCGGTCAAAAGACCTATTGTGCTTTATATGGCTAAAAAATATGCTACTGCAAGAGGTCCTTACTAAGTAGGTTCCTAACATTGGTAATTTCAAGAATACAATCACAACGTTGGTAATATTTTTTATTTAAAACGTTCCATGATATAATTATAGGTTTCAAATATCAAACAAATTGGTGAATTATATTTGTTATGTTTTCGTGCCCTCTTGATGAATGAATTGAGCCATTTAGACTTGTCCTATGAGGGAGAAATGACAGATTTGTAAAAAATTACGAGAATTTTATATGATACCAATCGTTTCATCTTTCTCTAAATTAGCATTAATGCTTAATGAAATTTTAATGATGATGGGAACACTTTGATTCCTTTTTGAGGATGAATGAAAGGTGACAAAGTGACAACCAACTTCCCATGGATTGAATGAATATGTAAAAGGTAGGTAAACCATTTGTAATTTGTGTTTTTACAAAGAATCAATCAAAATTCACATGCCTTAAGCATACTCAAACTGCACTCTCTACTCTCACGCTTACCTTGTTTAACTGGAACTATCGTATAGTTAAAAAAAACCTTCATTTATTAAGTGCAAAAAAAAGAATACGGAAGTTACTTCTTCAATCGCACAACTTTCATCATTTCACTTCTCTGCCAAATTCCGTTAAAAAATCTCACCGAGGTCATTTGAAGGACATGCATTTTTTCATCTTTTCTGTCAATTTTCTCCGATTTTCTCATAGAGGTCGTTTGAAGGACAAAAAATAATTTTATTCTTCTCCGTCAACTTCCCTCAAAAAATCTTACAGAGGTCGTTTGAAGGACAACTTATTCCGGATTAATTTCCAAGCAAAATCAAACAAAGGTCATAGGAAGGGCAAAGCAAATTTTTCATGACCTGTCATTTTATTTATGAAAATCTGGTAAATATATTATCATAAAACCCTATAATCTATATTACAGATCATAAAACTATTTTCAACAATAAACTCCTAGGAAATTACAGAGGTCAGATTAAGGAGAAAAAACATTCTTTTCTGTCAAATTCCGTTAAAAAATCTTACAGAGGTCAGTTGAAGGACATTCAGTTTTTCATCTCCTCTGTCAATTTTCACCAATTTTTCTTATAGAGGTCGTTTGAAGGACAAAAAATAAAATTTATTCTTCTCTGTCAACTTCCCTCAAAAATCTTGCAGAGGTCGTTTGGAAGACAAAAATTTTATTTCATCTTATCTGTCCATTTCCCCAATTTTTTCTTATAGAAGTCATATGGAGGGCAAAAAACATTACTCTTTTCGGCTTATTTTCCATGAAATATTATATAGGTTATATGATAGGGAAAAGTTACTTATTTTTTCTCTGGCTCATCTAAAATCCAACCGATGTCGTATGAAAAGTAGACATGGATTTTACTTTCGTCAAATGTCCGTCCAAAGTAAAATCGATAACATTTATATCGAATGAATTGATGATTTATTATAACCTTGCCATTGAAAAGCTTAACGTAATTCACATTTTGCGATGATGAGTAGAGTAAAAAAGTTGAAATGATGAAGATATGACATTGATCATTATAAAGAACATTTCGCAAGATAATTGCCTATGCTATAAGTTCCAGATCATGGTTAATGATCAGATTGCGAAAGCTTTCTCATTCATAAGATAATATGCTTGGTAATATCGTTGATCATCAGTCGAACCATGATCAAGGTGGTGATGATATCAAATCATTTCACTTGTTTTCTGCCCTAAATGATTACGGTGCTAGGTCGTATGAAGGACAAAGCAATTAAATTAAATTATTTCATCTTACTGCTCGTGCTGATCATATAAAGGGCAAAATGCTGATGATATAAGATCATTTCACTTTCTTTTAACTAATATAAGTATGGATCATAAGAAGGACAAAATAAAAGTTATAAAGCCCCCAGAGTCATACTGCTAGAAGATATCAGATCAGATCCGATACTTTTCTCTGCTAAATGATGATCAGAGGGCACATAAAAAGCCAATTGATACAACCTCATTTAATTTTTTCACATAGATGACGATCACCAGTCATATGAAGAGCAATAAGATTTTATCAGATCGTTTCACTTTTAGATAAATGATGATGATGATCAAAGGTTATAGGAAAGGTGACATGGGCATGATGATATCAGAGCTATTCACTTTTCATGTCCAAGTGATATGAGCATCGGTCATATGAAAGACGATGGTTTTTTTCTCTGACCTTCCTTTAAAATTAAATATTGGCTGTGATTATGATTAGGATTTAAAACTGCAAATTGCTTGTAATTTCAATCTCTGACAATATGACTTTATGAGATTATAACTTATGACAGGGTTTTACATAATACGGCATCTCGGTTTATAGAAAGAGTAGGTCTTCCAATAAACCGATATTATCTTTAAATAAGGAGCCAGAAGTTCAGTCAATTAAAAAAACTGACTGAACCGGTTTAAATCCAAAACTATGTTATATTAGGGGTGGCACCGTTCGGGAATCTTTAGTCACTTTAATTTATATGTCGAGGCAAAATTGTCGCAACTTTTCTTTCTCTCTCTCTCTCTTTAAGAAAAGTTAAATTTCCTAAAGTTCTTTAAAATGGTTTATACGAAATATAACGTGTCCAAGCCTATGGCGGTGCTGTTAAATTCAATTCTAGCCCCCAAGAGCGGAAAAAATATAAGGAGACATTGTGATCTGGTAGAGGATACAGTACATCTCAATAACTTGGTAAGCATTCTTTTACTCTTAAACTGTTTAAAAAAAATAATTTCAGTTTATCTAAAGCTACAGGTTTAATATTTATATTTATAGCAACGGCACGTTAATAAGATTGACACCAAATGCCGCGGTGTTATCGGAGAAATCAACGAACGCGTTGATGACCTTCAAAATTTAAAATTTGAATTATTCAGGGGAAAGTCCGCAATCACCAAGCTTATGGAAAGCATTAGACAACAACAAGAGAATGCTAGTAAGTCATGAAAAAACTTCGTAGCGTTACATTGCATCTAATGCATACACATGTACGTAATAACATAAATAATAATATGTAAATATATGCTTTAATTTTAAATTATCTTTAAACAGGTGCTGTTCAGCAAGTTGCGGCGGCTGAAGCAATGGCTTAGGCTCACGATAGCCAGCACATCCGCATTCCGTTATCCGGAATAATTGGGCCCGTAATTGTCATTCAGGCAACCCGCTATCGGGCCCTCCCCTCATGCATTGAGGAATTCCTACACAATCCAGCAATTGGGGGGGGGGGGGTCGTAGAGGAAGATGCCAGGGAGAAGACCCGAGAATATGTTCGGTTACTTTGGGACATGGATCCCGACAGGGTACGAAATTCGGATGGGAATGCCGGAGATCATCGGTCGGGAGAAACTAGTGGGCAATATACAATTACCACAAGGACTTCCACCAGCCGGCCTAAATTGGTAGGAGTAGAGAAGGCAGGATCCCCAAATGCCACGTCTCGACCCATCGCCATCCCAAATAGAATCAAAACTCATCAAATCCATCGACTTCATGCCTCATCTACCTCCTCCCAATCCTCTCTGTCCCAATCCTCCATGTCTGAATCCTGCTCATCAACAAAATCTGGATCGGACGGCTCATATCGACCACCAACCTCCTCTTCTTCCGCCTCCCCCTCTTCGTCTTCCGCCACCCCATCCTCACTGGACATTTCGGAAAAAATTTCTACTTCAGAAGGATCGTCAGGGGCCTCCTCTTCCATAACCTCCGCATCCTCTTCCATGACATCGGCATCCCCGGAATCTGACATCCTGGACTATTCCATGGCCTCCCTTTCTGCCAGTTCCTCGGCCTCCTCTTCAATCAAACTACTCGACACTTCAAGTGATGCTATTGCAGCCGTTTCCCTCCCCTCAGCAGAAAATCTAAGTCCTATCTCCAATCCTTTAGGCGCTCCGCGGGGTCCACTTCTGGCAGGTCAATTGTCTAGTAGAACTCCACCACCATCGCCTCTTCCACCACCTCCTCAGACCCCTGCACCTTCCAATATGATGCCAGCAAATCCACAATCCTTTTCTCAAATCGAGCTGTCGCTTGGGATGACATTTGAAGACTTGCTGCAGGCATCCCCTTCTTATTCTGCTCCAGAGGGTAGTGAACTCCCATTTAATAGCCCTCATTCCTCCCCCGAGCGAGACATTAAAGTCCTGCCGAGTTGTAAAAGGAAGCTAAAGGAGGAGAGAAATGCCAACTCTGGGTTAAAAGTAGGAAGAGGAATGGAAAGGGACAGAGGTGAGGAACCTGAATTAATCGACTTGATCGATTAATTCAGGTTTTTAAAATAATTTCCTAGCATGTGTTTTTAAATAGTTGTTGTTATCATACAATACATATGTTTGGAAGAAAACAAATCAATAAATAAATAAAATAGCACTTATTTGTGAAATTATGTATTTCTTGGTTGTACATTTTTAGCATTGTTTCTTGGATCCATTTACATTAAAAGAGAAGCCGCATAACTTTTACACGTCCTAAAAGTTAAAATTAATCTCTTTACTTAGCCTCGTATATGACAGGATTCGGACATTAGATAAAACTAAGACTGAAATAAATAAACAAATCCTGTCATTCCACATTTGACAGATTAACCGCAATCATCACTATTAAGCTCTCAATTCAGCCAAACCTCATTCATAACCTTGAAGAGTGCTTATGTGTTCTCTGATATGTGGTAGTAGGGCTATGAGGAAGGCGTCCAAATTAGAGAGGAATGGATGTTCATGGAAACATCTCCAGTAATGTAGGTTGAGTTTTGTATGAAATTTGCGCATTACCAGGTTCATTCATTCGTATTACATATTTCCAGACTTCGCTACGGCGCAAATAGAAGTGATATGTTCATGAATCACTGTGATTATTTCAGGATTTTGTAGATTTGTGAGTGTCATTTCAGCCCTATATATGAAAAAAGCTGTCTGCATAGTGTTTAGGCGCGATATGTGCCGCAGATGTGATCATAGTGTATGATGAATTTTCAGAATTTAAAAAATGATAGTGATGCCGATGATGTGACTCATGGTTGGGAATAAATCTTACATTAAAACTCCATAATACTCTAAAAACTGAAAGTACTTGTATATGGATCCCGTTTTATCAGCCATATCCAGTAATGTTTTTTCATGAGTTATATTGGTTATCATATAAGATGCTTTGATGAAATAACCAAAATGAAGAAGAGTGTGCATATACAAATAGCTGTTATTTCTTCACACATAAAACGATTCAAGTAAACCTTAAAAATTACGATCAGAAGAGTGCATGTGTATGACCTGGCGGGCCTTTCTACTACGTAAAATGGTAGTCTGAAATTTATGCTCAGAAGATTGTAGTTATATACCCTGACTTGTGGTTTTGCCATGTTAAATGGTAGCCTGAAATTTATCACCAGAAGAGTGTAGTGATATACCCCAGCGGCTGTTTTTGCCATGTTAAATGGTATCATGAAATTTATGATGGAAAGAGTGCCTGTATATGTTTGCCGTTCACGGTCATGATTGCCCATATGCAATCAGGTTAGCCTCAAAAATCAAATTTCATGATTCTAAGTATTCTAATTCAGCAGCAATTCTAACAAAGGTAAATACGGCATAAATTAAAATTTTATTAATATTATATTTACACAACCATGTCACAAGTTAATTAGGACCCACATTTAAAGCTATGCATCTTATTCAGTCCTTCGCAAGGTATTCTACACTAAAGTCATATCCCAAAATTTGCTTTATTTTCTCGGAGGTAAACGACGGTTTTTCAGCATCCGGCCGATAGTTTAAATAATATACTTTCGATTTATCCTTAAATTGATCAAATTCCTGCTCAACCTTCTCCGACATCCAACAAAAAGAATTTTTAGTAAATGTAAATATACCCAAAAAATTGACCTCGTCACACGTATGACAAAAATAATTTTGATTAACAAAGAAAGTGCGAACTTCATTCGCATTTTTAAAATGAACATGCTCGACTTGGACATCTTTTAGAATTTTTGCACCTGGACCATATTGGAGAAAACGTATTCGAAGAAGCATATCAGCACAGAAAAAACATTGGTTCAAAGATTCCACACAGGTGACAGAAGCCCGGATAGCACAGAGTGGAAAGCCATGAGGGACCAGTTTCTTCATTGATCTTGATTTATAGAGTAGGTGGGTTTCATAGTTCTTGAGGTTGAGTAAGCATTTAGCTGCCATGGTGAGTTATGTATAATAGTGCTGAGCTAAAATAAATAATACAAAGAGATCAGTAATTTAATCCTGGTAATAAAAACACCCAAAACTTTGGGTGGAGCGGATTCCGCGATAACCATCCCTGTTCGTTTAATGGTACAGGTTGCGATTATAACTGTCCCGGGGGGGCGGAGGGGAGGAAGTGGATGGTGCCAGTCGGGATACAGTCACGGGCTCCGGCTCGTGGGCCGATCTACAATGTTGAAACATTAAAAAGTGCACAAAATTAATTACAATCAAATTCCAACGTTAACTATGAATTGGAATATGTTGATTTCAAAATTTACTACCTGTGACCTCGTTGTTCCTCAACCTGGACCTGGACCGGAGCCAAACGTGGCATCTGTTGATGGTATTGGGCGGGGAGAGGCTTATTTGGCAGATCTACTTTGTTATCACAGGTTTCACCTGGTTGGACTTGAATGGACTGGGCAAGCCAATACTTTAGAGGATCGATGTAGTTGTTGATGACAGCTTTTGAGGGATGATCCGGGGGAACGCCAGGCTGATTTATAACTAGCATTCCTTCTCGGATTTTGCTAATTACTCGCAAGGAGATCTACGTTGCCCGTTCCAGTTGTTCCTCTGTTGCAGAAACTTTTCAAACAATTTCGGTTTCACCTTCACATATGTTTCTGCCTGCATGGCTGCGTTGCTGGTATTGGGTTGATTACTCTTCACTCGATCACTTTCGATTCTGTACTCAGC